>PJRA01000216.1:1772356-1785353 GCA_016987375.1 Brachionus koreanus
TTTGCATGATCGGGCAAGTTAACTTAACTTTTGTCCATTTACTTATTTACTTATGCATCACCCGTTAAAACTAGAGGAAATAGTTTTAGGCCAAATAAAGAACTTGTTAAAAAATGTTTGTTAACGCCCAATTTCTTCACTAATAGAGTTGCAAAAAGGATTAGAGCAAATTACCAACATTTTGGGATTAAAAAAAGCTTTAAAAAGTACTGGATTATTTACTTTTAAAAAAAAAAGATGCTCTAAAAAATAAGAGAACATTTTGCATTACGAAAGAAATTATTATTGAATTTGTGCTCATTTTTTGATTACATAAAAAATTTTAATGATCACCGTATTTTTTTTATGAAATAAATTACTATGAATTATTTTCGCTTCAACTGAAAATTTACAAAGAGAGATTTGAAATTTATTGCAAGTGTTGCTTTGATTGTTACAAACATAAAATCTTTTTTTTTTTTAAATCAATCCGTACAACAATAGAAAGATATTCAAATGCCCAAAAATATTGAAGTGATGAGACTGACTTGGTTGAGAACAGTTCTTTTAAGAACGGCTTTGCTGAGAAAGGTGAGGTTGAAATTATAAGAATATCAATGAAATAACAAGTACAATCAGTCAGATAAGTTTTGAAAAAGCCAAATCAAGATCAACTGAATATCATAAATTGTAATTTCAATTAAAAATACAAGTAAGCTTTAAAATCGAGGTAAAAGTTATCATTATTTTTTAATCGCATTAAATAAAAAAATGATCACATAATTTATAATTACTTTATTTTGATCACAATGATTCATATTGATTTTGGGATCAATGATATTAACCAAACCATCATTATTATTAAGATCATACTTACATAATAAAAATTTCCAAGACTTTTTGAAAAAAGTCATTACAAGTCATCTGCAAGTCGTGACTTTTACTTTTTGAATTTGGTTGATCATTAAAAAAATTGACTCAATTTATGTTATTTATCAAACCATCTTGCAAAGTTGCTTTTTACTAAAATTTATAGAATTAGAAAATTAAAAATTTTGAATTTAAGCTCTTTAAAAAAAATTGTCCCTTCTAGTTGAATTTTTAAAATAGCATGGACCAGCTCTGTTGACAAATTTCGTTTATTTACCTTTTTTACATTTAATTCTTAATTTATATTCTAAAAATAACGTAAGAAATAAAACTGTTTTTAATTATTGACTCAAATTAGATTTATACCAACGAAAATTATGAAAAAGTGTATATTTTCCCTTTTATTTTTAGGTAAATTCAAGTATTTTTTTTTAAATAAATGATCTTACTTAATTTAACGTTAATTAATGTATTTAGCGTAAAATTACATAAAAATCAAAGCACTTTTATATATAAATAAATAAAAATTTTCCTTTAAAAATTTTCTAAATAAAGTTATTTATTTTAGTCAAAAGGAAGTTTTATTTGGAATTTTTTCTTTGATAGCAGTACAGTCTTAGCAGTACAGTATAGTATTTTCTTTTTTAAATAACATTTATAAACATGCATCATACTTTTTGATAATTAATTAAAATATTTGATATGACAAAAAATAAAAATCAAAATCTTGTTGCTATATCAGATATAAAATATTTCATCATTTAGATGTTTAATTAAAAAATTTGCATTCTTCAAAAAATCTAGCCATCATTTTAAATATTACTTGATTTATGATAGTAAAAGATGGAGTAAATTAAAATCATAATTACAGTAAATTTATAATCCTACTAGTCTGAAAACTAAATGAAAAATTATTCGAAAAAAATTTTATCTCAATGCTCGTATTATACAATTCAATTATTCTTACATTTTAAAAAAGGTTTATTTCATTGCTTCAGTTGTGTAAAGATGAAAATTTTTAAGATAGAATTAATATATTTTAAAAGTAGTTTTATGATTTTTCTGTCAAATTTAGTGTCATATTGCGATTAGAATTTTTTCAAAAGCACTCATATACTTTAATTTGAAAAAATCATGTTTTCAAGCTTTTTATTGGAAATTATTTTTCTTTTTAAATGCAGTGCTATGCACAGTGAAATTTCAATTTTTTAAGCATAAATTCTTTGCAACGTTATAGGCGCTCTTCAAATTAAAAGCAGTATACTTATTTAATTTTGCTTGATCTTATTTCTATCTTATGTTTTTATTGCTGCATAAATTTAAATTTAATAAAAAATTTATTTAAATCCCCCAGTATCCGATTTATTTTTAATCAATTTTCTTTAAAAATTTTTTTTTTTAAGTCATTTTTTATATTTTGTGTAATGACAATAGCATCTTTTTTAATGAGTTTACAATACATAATCTTATTTCTCACAAAACTATGGACATTTATTACTATGCTGTTCAAAAAAAAATTTCGAAAGGTGAGTAAAATTACGCTCAGCTATATTTTTACTTACTATCTTTAATTAAAGGTGATTCAACATCAAGCAATCACTTATGTTATGTGCCCATTGTCACCATCTTCCCAATACAGATTAAGTAATTTTAAAACAACAATTAATAAAAACAAATTCAAGAAAATTTTGAAGGTATGGTTCAGAAAAAAATTCTAGTATTAGATCTTGACGAAACTTTAATTCACTCTCATCACGATGGTCTTGTTAGGCCAGCAGTGAAGCCAGGGACACCACCTGATTTTATTTTAAGAGTAAAGTTCGAATTTATTGCTAGTATTTCGAATAAATATTTGAAATAAATAGGTCGAAATTGACAGACATCCTGTCAGATTTTATGTCTATAAACGTCCGCATGTTGATTATTTTCTTAGTGTAGTGAGTCAATGGTTCGAATTAGTTGTTTTTACGGCAAGTATGGAAATATACGGTGCCGCTGTTGCCGATAAACTAGACAATAGACGTGGCATGCTCAGACGAAGATACTACCGACAGGTTTAACTAATTTAAAATCTAGTTTACAATTGCTAAAAATGTTCTTTAGCATTGCACACTTGATGTAGGAAGTTATACTAAAGATTTATCAGCAATATGCAGCGATTTATCTAAAATATTTATTCTTGACAATTCACCTGGTGCTTACCGAGGGTATCCAGGTAAATTAAGTTATTTACTAAAGAAAGCAAATGGCTCCCAACACAATTTTATTATTCTCTTGTTTTATTTGTCGGTTTTATTCTTTATTAAATTTAAAAAAATTTACAACTCTTTAAAAATTAAAATGTTTTTTTATTAAATCGACTGATATAATTATTGCATTCTAAAATTTATTCTATTCTGTGCAATTATTTAAAGCATATACAGCATTCGTCAGTGATCATTGATAGTGTTAAATTGGTAAAAATTTTATATTTTTAGAAAAATTTAAAATTTTTAAGTTTTGTAAGCAGAAAAAATTTATTGGTTTTGTGTAATTTTTTCAACAGTACAGAACAAAATGCTAAAAGCTTTTATATTTTTTTTTGAAAATCAAAAGGAAGTTCTGTAAATTCAACTTTAATACTAGAAAGTCCAGCAGAGTATTAGTAAAAAATTCATATTTAGTTATTAGACAGATAAAATTTTTTCTGAAAATAAATTAAAATTTTTGAAGAATTAAAAACAAAGAGCTATCTTATATAATTTTATTTCTAACACAAAATATTTTAGTTTCAATTTTTATAAAGGGGTTTAAAAAGCTTCTCGGGTTTTCTATTGATGCAACTATGAATGTTGAACTATATTTCATTAAGAGAATTATTAAAAACCTCTAGAAAAAAGTTAAAATTACACAAAACGGACACATTGAAATTTATCATCAAAATTATATTATTATACTCAATAATCTTTATTTTTTATAATTAAAAAAATTTACGCAGAAGTATTTTTAATTTTACAAAAACATGCTAAACCAAACTCAGGTATTGTGCATTGTACAAGCATAAATTTTTGTACAAATTTGAAGATGAAAATTTAAATTAAAAATTGAATATTTATTTAGAAAAAATGCTTCGGAATAAAATTTTCCTAAAAAAAATTTTTAATGGTAATTTTTGAGAATGAACATTTTAATTTGATCATAAACTCTAATTTTTCAATTTTAAAATTTTTTTTCTTAAATCATTGAGTTTCATGTAAGTTATTAACTAGTGTTTTTGACTTCGGTCTCTATTTCAAATAAGTCAAACTTCAATTAAGCAGATATTTTTTAAATCATATTAAATGAAATAATATTTTTGCAAAAACTAATTATTTATTCTGTTATTTATTCTAATTTTGTCATTTGTTTTAAATATTTTTTCTTTTTAAATAAAAAATTCCATTTTAGATAACGCAATACCGATTAAATCCTGGTTTTCGGATCCGACTGACACAGCATTACTCAACCTCCTGCCATTTTTGGACTCATTGCGATTTTGTTCAGATGTTCGATCAGTCTTGGGAAGAAATTTAAACAACCATCGAAGTTAATAAATAAATTTTTGGTTAATCTTTATCATCTAATAAAAATAAGTTGTGTAGAAATTCTTATACATATAAAATTTAGACTTGATTTTTTAACCAAAAATGGAAGAAGACAATTTCCGCGTATTAAATTTAGCTTATTTTTAAATTTTTCTTGGTTCTCTTTTGCATTGAGCCAAACACTAATTAAACGTGTCAAAACTGTAAACTCGATAAAACCTGAAAAGTGATACATCGTTTTTATATGTTTTTTTTTTTCGACTATTAATAATTAATCTTTTTTTTTAAATCGAATTGTTTTATTTTTATTTAATTAGAATGAAAAGAGCTCAAATTTAATTGCTTTAAAATGGCAGGTGATCGTTTCGTTTAACTAAAATATCTAGGTCTGGGAGAATCGGCATATTCTGTCCAAAATTATAATTTCTTGTTTTGTTGTTTAAATTTTGTTCAGAATTTAAATATATATAAAAAAATATATCGACTTTCTTATCTAAAAATTTATCTTATATGATAATTTATTATTAAAAAAAATAGAGTATTTTTTACAAAATTTGATTAATTTTGGTTGTTTAAAATGTAAAATATTTTTCAACGATCAGTAGTTTATATTATTTATATTAAATAAATTTAAATTATTAAATAAAATTTTTTTAAATAATTTTTTTTTTCAAATATGAAAATAAAAATTAAATTTATAAAATTAATCAATAAAATCCAACAATGAAATAATTTATACAAATTTTTGGTTACCATAGAAACGAATGAAAATGTGAAGGGCAAATTTTGGAAAAAATACTGTAGAATTTTTAATAAACTTATTTTCAAAATTTTTCAAAAAAAGACTCATCGATCTAAAATTTTTTACTAGAATTTTAAAATGAGTGACGACGATCTTTATGGAGGCTACAATGACGATGACTCTCCATTTAACACAGAGGTATTTTTTAGCTTTATGATTAGAAACTAGCACACATATTTTGATTTTTCATAGAATTTGAACTATGATCAGCAGTTTCAACAAGCAGTAGCCAAGACTAGTGCGGGAAGGCGACCTCCTCCAGTAAACAATAAAAAAAATTTAAATAAATTTTTAAAATTTGAATTTTTAAGACCGGAATGAGAGGAATTCCAACTGCTGGCTTTAATAAACAGCCAGTAATGCTAGGCAAAACTGGGGTTCCTGGAACAGCTATGAAGCGTGGAATCGGAACTGCTTCTAGCGGCGGAGGAAGACCCATGACAGCAGTTACAGGCGCTGGATTCAACTCTAGCAAAAATATGGTCGCTGGTATAGATCCTTCTTCTTCAATTACCATGACTCTAGAGCCTAAAATAGAATCGTATATTATTAATTAAATAAAATTTTTTTATTAATTTTTTTCATTTTTTTAGTGAAGAAGAGAAAATAAAAAACTTAGAGAAAAATGTATCTCAACTAGCTGAAGAAAGTTGCTTCGCTTCTGAAGATAATGATAAACAAGCCGTATTATTTTTACATTGGTAAAAACTAGTTTTTATTGTTCTAAAATAGGCAATGGAAAAAGCAAAAGAAGCTTATAGAAAAGAGCGTCTAATTATCAAGCAAAGAGAAGAAAAAAATTTAACAGATCAAACAAATACAGAGCTAACCGGATTTGTAATTAAACGGTTAATTAAATTTTCAAAAATTTAATTTTAAAATTTAGATTTTATTGAATGTTGCCTGTCAATATGCCAATGCTGGAAATCATGCAGAAGGACTGAATATCTACAATATTTTAACCAAAAATAAAATATTCCAACTATCTGGCCGGCTTAAGACAAATATTGGAAATATTTTTTTTCAACAAAAGCAATATTTGAAAGCAATTAAAATGTATCGAATGGCTCTCGATCAAATTCCAATCACTAATCAAGAACTAAAGTACAAATAGAATTATTTTTAAATTTAAATTTAAATTTATTCATTTAAATTTTAAAGACTGCAAATTCATCGAAATATCGCATTGAGTTTTATCAAAATGGGACAATTTAATGATGCTGCAACTAATTATGAAATAATTTTCAAAGATAGACCAGATTTGAAAATTGGTTTTAATCTTCTTTTGTGCTACTATGCATTAGGGGATCGTAACCGAATGAAACAGTGCTTTCTAGAACTCTTGAAAATACCTCTTAAGATTCCAGATGATGATGACTATCAGTCACATCCTACTGATCAACAGGCTAATTTGGTTCTAGAAGTCACCAGAGATGATAAATTGAGACGATATGAAAGAAAAAAGTAATATGAAAATTTTATATTTTTAATTTTAACAAGCTTTGTCTTGAAGAAAACGCGAAATTGAGCATTGTATTGTCACAGCTGTTAAGTTGATTGCACCGGCCATTGACACTGACTTTGCAACTGGATACGAATTGTAATTTTAATCAAAAAAAAAATAAAATATTTTAATATAAAAGATATTTTAAATTTTAGCTGTATTGAACAAGTTAAAATGTCCGAATACAAAGATTTAGCGCATGACCTTGAAATTCAAAAAGCAATCGTTTATCTAAAGGCCAAAAATTTTAGCATGGCAATAGAGACTTTAAAAGATTTTGAAAAAAGAGACATTAAAGTGGCCAGTTCGGCCGCAACTAATCTTTCATTTCTTTACTATTTGGAAAAAGATTTACAGAATGCTCATAAATATGCAGATTTGTCTCTGAGAGCGGACAAATATAATCCAGCTGGTAATTGAATAAAAGAAAGCAAAATAGGATTTTTTTTAAATATTTTTTTTAGCATTGACTAATAAAGGAAATTGTTATTATGCTGAGAGTGAGTTTGAAAGAGCCAAGCATTTTTACGAAGATGCGCTTAAGGTTGACGCGTCCTGTGTCGAAGCATTGTACAATTTAGGCTTGACGTATAGCAAAATTGGCCTATATGAGCAGGCTTTGGATCAGTTTTTTAAATTGCATGCAATGCAAAGAAACAACACACAGATATATGTTAAAATAGCGGAGATAAATGCCAAAAAAACTGATTACGATCAAGCTGAAAATTGGTATATGCAGGCACTTAGGGCTCATCCAAAAGACAGCGAACTATTGAAATGCATAGGCAACATTTTTGATGAACAAGGTGATAGATCTCAGGCGTTCCAATATTATCATGATGTAAATTGAATAGAATTTAAAATATGCTCATAGATTTATTTTACTTGATTAAGGCTTATAGATTTGATCCTTCAAATCTTCAGACTATTGAGTGGCTTGGAACCTATTACATAGATTCTCAATATCCGGAAAAAGCGGTTGAATATTTTGAAAAAGCTGCTCTTGGAAGACCTAGTCAAGTCAAATGGCATTTGATGGTGGCTAGTTGCTATAGAAAAAGTGGAAATTATGCAGCTGCTTTGGAAAAATATAAAATGATTCATACAAGATTTCCTGATAATACCGAATGTACTTTTTTGATCGCCAAGTTTTTGATTTCAAAATTTTATCTAATTTTTTGTCTAGGTCTTAAATTTCTGGTTCGTATTTGTTCTGATTTGGGTTACACTCAAGAGGCTCAAGAGTTTGCTAATAAATTGAAAAAAGCAGAAAAAATGATTGAAGTCAAACAAGCGGTTTGAAATTTTTTTTAAATTAAAATAAAATTGCTCTATTGCCTTTATATAAATTATTATATGCTTTTTTTTAGAGGATATCAAGTAGTGATAAGCGTAAAATGCTAATTAAAGGTCGAAAGAGCACTTTTGAAGGTAAAAATTTCATTATACTAAATAACTAATTTTTCTTTAACTAAAAACAGAGAATATCGAGTTCGGAAAAACGAAAAGATTTTTTAAAAGGTCGTAAAATATCAAATGATTCTCAGAATAAACATAAATCTATTGGTAAATAATAAGTTAGAATGATTAGTTTATGTCAAGTGTTGTTTAATGTTGAATTTTCTGTTCAAATTTTGCTTCAATTATTTTAGTGCTAATTTTTATTTCTTTTAAGATCAAGATGTTCCCTTATTGCAGCATCAAGAAAGCAAAGAAAATTCTACTCGAATGTCGAATAGTAGAGGTGGAAGTGGCAGAAGTCAGAAAAAAATTGATCTTAACACTGACGATACGAATATATTAGAAAATCGAGATGAAGAAATACAAAACGTTCAACATCAGAATTATTTGGGACATGTACCAAGGCCACAAACGTCAAAAGTTAGAAAAAATCAAGCCCCAGTTACTACGTTTGATATGGATGCAGCAGATTTGTTACCAGATTAGAAATAATTATTCGATTTATTTAAATTTTAAATTTGGATTCTTTTTTGAAATAAAACTTATATCTAACTTTTATTAATTTATTTAATTTTTTTATATCTATTTGCAAAAATTCTTGACGATTTTTTAAATTATCTTGTTGAGCATGATCATTGAATTTTATAATTAACTTCAATTTGATGATGTATTGAGTTTTTAGGATTTTTTTTTTCAAAATTATAAATTTAAACACAAATTACATAAAAAATTTTTATTAGAAAATCTGTTTCTCTCAGATATAAATTAGTAATTAATCAAGTTTTATTAATTTGAGTCAAAAAATTTTGCGTTCTTTTTAATTTTTTAATTTTATAAAGAAAAAAGCAATAATTAGCTAATCTTAATAATATAAACCATTGTGTTAAAAAGTCTCTAACTAGCTATTAAAGAGCAGTTCGATACCACTCTTGTACCATTCACGGCTCTTCGACGATCTTCTTTAACTTGGTTTTAGTCTAAATAAAATGGCTTCGTCTAAGAAAAAGAGTTATTGATTGAAAAGGATGGTAATAAAAAAGAGAAAGATCTGGTCTCTTTGCTGATTGATCATTTCAGGCTCTTCTATTTTTGCGATTGTTCTTTTAGCTGTATAGGTCAAGCATTATCAAACAAGAAACAAACCTAGCTTTCGATATTTTTTTTGAAGTGAAGCAAACATTTATTCTAACTGTTCGGAATAAAGTTCTGAATTTATAGCATGACTTTCTGGTACCAGCTCAATGTGTATTACATCTCGGAAATTCCACCAAACAGACAACTTAACCTTTTTATCAGAGGGCCCTCTTTTTACCACTGGCTTAGCTGGTTGTGATGGATCAAAACATTGATTTTTGTTATCATAATTTGGAAAATAGATCCAATTCTTTTCACAAGTAATGATCCATCTGAAAAACATTTAATTTACAGAATTTTTAAGTAGTTTCCTAAAAATTTAATTTGTTATTGAGTATCGAAATCTGTCAAATCATGAAGAAAAACTCCGTTAGCTTTTTTAATCAATTTAAAATGAAGCTTTATAGTCGATTGTGATGTGTATAGGTTATTTGACAATTGGCGAGGACTAAATTTGGGGTTGCTCTCAAAAACTGTATGCAGATCAATCTGATTCAGATTGACTAGTCTACCTGATTCTTTCTTCCTTTGAATGTTTTAAACTAATCATGTCACCACTTTTGAAAAGTTGTTGATTTTTAGGAACTAAGATCATGGTGACCGATTTAAACTTTAACTTTAAACTTATTTATTTAAATAATAAATAGAAAATGGAACTGGAAATTAGATCACTATTGCCACAAATTTAAAACAATGATTTCTTAAATTATGATAAATGAGTTGGTTTATTGAGAAACATTCTTGATTTTAAATTAAAGTCTGAAACAGTTTGAATGAGTCATTAATTAATTAAAATTATTTTCAAAATAGTATAATTTAAAAATAAATAAATAAAATTTATAAATTGAAATTTTTTGGATTAATTAATTTCCATGTACTGCATCTTTATTACATAGAGGACATTTTCTACTTTGCTTTAATAAAAACTAATTAGAAAATTAATATTTCAAATTTTTAAATACCTTTAGCCAATTAATGATGCAAGAAGAATGAAATTTATGCAAGCACATGAGGCATGTTAGTTTTACGCCTCTCGTATAATCTTCATAACATATTGAACATTGATTTTCATCATTATTTAGGTTGTTTCCTCTAAATCTAAATGACGGTAGTGATTCTATTTCATGATTATTTAAGCAGTTATTTGCTATATGTCCACTTTGAACTCTTAAATTCTTTTTTTTTTTAATTTAATTAAATATTTAAGAAAAAAATTTTATAAGAATTTTACTCGATTATCATTACTAATTTGATTAGATCTAGCTGTTTGTCTACTTAGCGTTTGATTAACATCATTGCTAGCACCTGGTTGATTTGCCATATTTCTCCTAATCACTAATACTTGATTCGATCTCGGAATTTGTCTGTTAACAACTTGACTATGATTATTAAAAGTTGTTGATTGATTTGCTTCCTAAGAATTAATATAAAATACTGTAAGAAGCATCTAAATCTAATATTATTAGAGATACAATTCCGGAAATTAACCTTTCATTTCATGTTATCTGATATCAATAGCTATCATTTTTTTGCTCCTTCTTTAAATCAGCTAATATCAGTCAATATCAGATGTTCAGTAAATATTAGTAGAAAATATTTCAAAAATTTTATTTGTATAAGAAAATTTTTTCTGTTTGAAAATAGGCAAATTTCTTGAATTTTTTAAAACAATAGTAAAAAGATAACTAAGATTGAAAAAAGTCAGATTTAGGAATGGAAACCCCTGTAAACACTATAAATAAAAAGTAAACCTTGTTTATCCAAAAATCAGATCTTTGACTATTATCATTTGAAGATAAATGGGTCAAAGAGTTGGTCCGGTTTTCAGAGAAGGTTTTTTAGACACCAAAATTTTTTTATTTTTTTAAAATAACATAACTACATAAAATATATATAACTTGACATGTAAAATTTTATATATTTTCATTTAAATTATAAAAATTTAATAATTTATATTTTTTAAATTTTGTTTTAAAATTAATCAAAAAGTAGAAATTATAGCGTAAATTTAAAATTTAAATAAACCAAAATATTTTTAAAAATAAATTTTTAAATTTTTTTTACTTTTAGTTAATATCAACTTATATTAGCTAAATATATCAATATATCTCTATGTGCAGATGGTGTTGAACAGATATGGTGTGGAGTGAGAAGTGGTGCAGAAAGTTTGTTGGTGGGATGCATGTACAGACCACCTAAAAGTAATGGTTTTGTCACTATGTGTGTGAATGATTCATTAAAAGAGGCAAGGAAAATTATAGAGAATAAAATATATGATGCTGTGGTAGTATGTGGAGATTTCAATTTTCCAGAAATCAGCTGGACATGTGATGGCGGAAATTCCAGTGGAGAAAATGAGATGCGGTTCTTGGAAGGCTTAGATGAATCGTATATGATTCAATGTGTGGATTTTCCAACATTTATATATGGGAAAAATGGTGATTCAAGTTTACTTGATCTACTGTTAACGAGTGAGCCTGAAAGAGTTCTGGAAGTCAGGGCCTTGCCACCACTAGTATGTTTTGTTAGAGTGGAAATTTGCAATGAAAAATGTGAGCACAATATTAACGGAAAAAAAAATAAAAAACGTAAGAAAAGCTGATTTTGACCAAATCAATACTGGTATGAGGTCAGTGGACTGGAAAAAAGAATTTGTTGGATGGAATGTTAATGAATGTTATGCAAGTTTTCTGAATGAGTATCTGCGACATTATGAGAAACACGTACCGGAGAAAAGAGAGAATTTGCGTAAGAGCGAAAAATGGATGAACTACGAGATTAATAGAGTAATAAAACTTAAGCATCGAGCTTGGTACAAGATGAAAGCATGTAATAAAAGTTCATTTGAAAAATGTAAATATTATTATGGAAAAGTCTGTAGAGAGTTAAAACAAGAATTAAGAAAAGTTAAATCGGATTATGAGAACAGACTGTCTAAAAAAGCAAAAAGTGATCCGAAACTAATTTATGCCTATGTAAGAAGCAAAATAGGAGTAAAGGAAGAAATAAGAATGTTAAGAACAAAAGAGGGTGAAGTAACGAGTGACAAAAAACTGATAGCTGAGCTATTAAATGATCAGTTTCATTCAGTCTTTAATAGAGAAACCAATGATAATTTGCCTCATTTTCCTTTACGTACATCCTCTACTTTCGATATTGAGAATGTCATACAGGAGCTAAACGAGGATCAGATTGAACGGAGACTAGAGAAATTAAATGGCAACAAATCGATGGGCACAGACCAAGTACATCCATTGGTACTGAAAAACTGCGCAAAAACGATGTTAGTCCCATTGAAGATAATTTTCGAAAAATCATTAGAGACAGGAAAAATCCCAAACGAGTGGAAAAGAGCAAATGTGTCGCCGATCTATAAAAAAGGAAGTAAATTAGAGCCAGTTAATTATCGACCCGTTTCACTTACATCAGTCGCTTGTAAAGTTCTGGAAGGTATTGTCAGGGACCAACTAATGCTTTACCTTCAAGAGAATAATCTAATAATTGGAAGTCAACATGGATTTGTTCCAAAGAAAGGATGTGTAACGAACTTCCTTGAAACGCTTGATATGATCACGTCTGAGTTAGCCAAAGGTAACAGTCTGGATGAAATACTATTAGACTTCTCAAAGGCTTTTGATACGGTACCGCATCAACGACTACTTCATAAACTACGTGGTTATGGGC
>PJRA01000216.1:1786280-1803244 GCA_016987375.1 Brachionus koreanus
TGAAATCCAAGTCAACCGCTAATTTTAAAATAGCCTTAGATAAGTTCAATGGAATCGGCTGCTACAGCTCTAAACGGCCAATTGGCGGTGGTGGGCTTAGACAATCTACATGTTAGGTGTCGCAGCAAGAACTACTACTACTACTACTACTACTACTAGCAGATAAGTCATATTAGTTATTGAACAGTTAGTTTTAATACCTTCTAGATTGATTCAACTCTATACTAAAATATTAAAATTGGGATAAGAAAATATCAAAAATGGTTAGTGAAGAAATAAGATTTGAAAATGACGATACATTTGCTAGTAATTCAGATCAAGAGAAACCAGAAAATATTGTTCAAAAAAATAAATCGCGTGGTAATAGAAAAATTTATGTATATCATCAAACTTACGAAAATGTTTATTTATTCAAGCAAGAGTTAGAACAAAATTCAATTGACCAAACAATCTGAAACTCAAATGGTTCAAAGATTCTAAAGAACGATAAAAAGTTAGAATATTTTTGTCGCTCCAAAAAATATGGATGTAAAGTTAGAATGTATGCATTAACATCTTATACAATAATAGGTTTCGTGTCTTTATTTCCAGCAATAAACATACATGCCATCAAGATGGAGAAGAGCAAACTAAAATAACAGAAGAAATTCAAAGACATATAAAACAATTAGAAGCCCTTGGCACAAAACCAGAGGCTATATTAGATCAGTTAACTGTTTTTTTTTTCAACCAGTTAAAAAGAGCGATCTAACAAACTTTTTGCTTAAAATTCGAGCAGAGAAAAAAGAGGTAGCTATGCCAACTTTACAGGATTTAAAAAACTCATGTGAAAAAAGATTAGAATTACCAAAAAATGAAGACCAAGTATTTGTTGGTAAATACGAAATTCAAGCATTGCCAATTCAATCTTTTAAAATATTTTTAACAACAAATATGGTATTATTGAATTTTTGAATGAATGTGAGTCTAACCTCATTCATAGATGGTCAACGTGTAGATCTCCAACATTGACTCTTATTCCCGATGACGAATCCATTTTTATCGAAAATATAAATATCAAGAAGCTTGACAATAAACCATTTATTTCAATTAATGATTTTACAGAAACATATAAATGGAATCGCTTGAATAAGTCAATAATTGTTAACAATGACCAAGCGTTTATGCCAGATGGTAAAAAAAAACTCTAACTAAAGAACACTGGATTTGTATTTGGAAGAGTTACAACAAAAGAATAGGCAATCATTTGAAACCATGATTTCATTTTTAGGCAGTTTACATATCGTCAGTTTAAACAAAGAAAATTGGAAATTAAGATATTTTAAGCCAAAATGTGCCTGCTCATGTTCATTTTGGCGTAAACATGTACATTATTCTCATGTTATATCATGTGAATTTAGATGAAAATTATGCAGCTTCGACTCAATAGGCATGGATTTACCAATTGAACGGAATAAAAAACGTGGTCCACAACCAGAAACAGCTAATGCATACGATAAGCAACCAGGAGAAAATTGCTATGATGATGAGCCTGTTATACCAAAGAAAAAAAGAAAGATTTAATCTTAAGAACGTCAAGATCAACAAGTTTTCCGAAATGTAATACACCAATGCTTAAAAGAAGATATATTATTTTTTAAAGAAAATTTTAAAAATTAATATTAAAAAAGAAAATAAAAAAAAAAAAAAGAAAATTTTAAAATCTACATAATTCAAAAAAGATATATCTATTTGAAAAATCCATTCAAAAGATATGAGGATTTAAAAATTTTTCAAACGAGTCAAAATGAATCGTTTGATGCTTCTAGTGTTAATTTAAATAACTATTTTTTATTGATTATGTTTATGTTTTATTAGAATATATGTTTTTTATTGAATTAGTATAAAAGGGAAATAAAAAATATCTTTTTTAATAAAAAAGATGTTCTTCTAATTAAAAAAGAGTGGGGTATTTTTTACGTCCTTAGTTATTTAATGAGATCATTTTAATTGAAATTAGGAACTATCAGACTTTATGATGATAACTTGATGTAAATAACGGGAGAAAATAATCTTTTAATTCTATCTAACTCTAAGAAAAAATTATTTACATTATTCCTGTTTCTTTGTTGGGATCTAAATTCATTATTGTAATGCTCTTGAAGTTGACGAGCTATAATTTCATCATTTCTTGTCAATCTTAAACTTAATTTAATTTGAAAAAATCAAGTTAATTTGTTTTATTTTACTGAGAATTATTAGTTTGATTTAAGTTGTCATGTCTGACAACCGTATTAACTAGATACGGGAGATGATTAGGCTGACTGATGTGGATGGATGAACTTATTCTTGGGTATTGATTTGGCTGAAATGGTATTGGTGTTGGATAGATGCTCATAACTGAGTATGATCTTGGAATATTTGGTTGTATCGATTGGTTATATCTATATGTATTTAAATTATATATTCTTGATCTGTCATCTGAAGTCTCAATTTCGTCTTCAATAAAATCTAATGAATTTTTTAGGTACTTTTTGGCTTTGTGTTTAATTGCTGAAAGCATTGGAAATTTTTTTCCTAAAAACAAAAATTAGATTTAAATTTTTTTTAGAAAATCTAATATTTGAATATTTTTTGGATTTAGTTTAATTGAGAAATAAACCCAGAAAAATCTAAATTTTTTAAAGTGTATTAACATTTTTCAAGTTATCGAATACATAATTTAAAATCAGTAATTTTTTTGATTAAATTTCTAAGGTTTAATAAAAATTATAAAAATTTAATAATTTATTTTTTTGTTCAAATTCAAATTTTGTTTTAAAATTAATCAAAAGTAGAGATTATTGCGTAAATCTAAATTTTCAATAAACCAGTATCATGAGAAGAATTTCTGATGATTTTTTGAATGTTTTTGAATTTAGGATCACTGGCGTTTCTTATAAACTGGAAAACTATTGATTCTGCTGTTGTTAAAAATGCACCTGATTGTTTCATTCTTTCAATTGCATACTTTCTTTAAAAAAATAATAATTAAAAAGCAAAAAATTGTTTAGGCATTACCTATCTACCATTGATCTTGATGAAACTGTGTCAACTATTACATGCACACTTTTTCCATTTTCTAAAAAGTCTAAGCATGTACTTAGAATACAAGCATGTGCTTCAATTCCGCATAGCAACACCGAATCATAATCTTTTTAATAATTTTCAAATTTGGCAAGTAAATGTTCAATTAAAAATATTTTTCACCTGGTGTGTTTTGATTGATGTGATCAATTAAATCTTTGGTGCACATACTGAACGAAGTTTTTTCAAATATTTTTACATTTTCACATTTTTGTTTAAGAAATGGTACTGTATGACCTAAACCTAGATAAAAATATTAATATTTTATTTCTAAAATTAATCATAAATTCTAATGATAATATTTTTATATACCTTTAGGGTACTGTTCAGTTACTAAATATGGAACATTCAATTGCTTAGCAATATCTAGAACACGTCCAGTATTTTCGACAATTTGATTAAAATATTGAATATTAGGAGCGAATTTTTCTTGCAAATCGCAAAGAAGTAAAAGAGTTTTTGATGGATTTAAGCGTCCGATTCTTGATACCATCTTCAAAATAATATTTTTATATATTCAATTGAATTATTTCAAGATTTTTTTCATCATTTTTTACGACAAAGTTATCAAACTTTGTAATTTGAAATTATTTTTAAGTTTTATCATAATTTTTATTTGAAAAATTGAAAGGAACAGAATTCAGAAAAATGTTATTTAGTACAATTATAAAAAAATTAAACGTTTCCATTAATGGCGTCAATTTGACACAGAGGACATTTTCTACTCTCCTAAAATAAAAAATATTTATTTTTTCTTGAAAAAATTTCAAATTATGAAATACTTTTAGAAGCCAATCTTTGACACATTCGGTATGAAATTTATGCAAACATGCTAATGATGTAAGCTTTTCACCTCCTATATATGATTCAAAGCAAATTGAACACTTATTTTCTTGTTGATCTTGATTATTTTCCTTATAGGCGTATAATGGCAGTGATTCCCACTCCTGCTTGGTTAAAATTTTTTTTAAATTTACGTTTTCGTCAAGCATAAGCAAAGCCTTTTTCTATTTATTTAAAAATACTTTTGAAAAAATTTTAGTTTACTTCATAATCATCAGCAGTAAAATCTCTATCAGAACGAATAAGTGAATTTGTTCCATTTAGAGTTCTAACTCTATTTAAAAATGACGGAACTTGTCTTCGATTTCTTCTATTATAAGTTTGATGAATTCTTGGTCTTTGTTGTTGGTTTTCATCAGCTAGAAATTGTAACATCTTTAAATTATGATAAATGCAAATTTAAAAGACAAAAACATCAAGAATTACAAAATCATTGTTGTGTAGAAAATTAAATTCATTTGTCAAGTCAGAATTGTTGTTTTCACTTCTTCTTCGAGCAAAAGATAAATTCTGATCATCTGTATTATTTTCAAATCTTTCAGGTATTGCTGCATTTTGATTTCTATTATCATCATTATTAATTCTATCTAAATTGTTGTCAAGACTTGTAGCGTATTCGTGATCAAATTCTTCCTGAAGTTTGCGAGCTAAAATTTCATCGTTTGTAGTTTGTCTTTTTTTTTTAAATTAAATCAACATTTGAAAGTAAAAATTTAAAATAAAACTAACTCAGCGCTTGCTTTTTTATTTGAGCTCTTCCTAGGTCTGAGTTTTCTTTCATAATTAGTTTGTTTATCTATTTTAGTCTTGTCTTTTTTATCACTTGGTAAGTCATCAATAATTATTATCTTATTAAAATTATAGTGAAAATAACTAATAAATTTTGTAAACGGCATTTTTCTTAAAAAATAAACTTACATCATCATCACTGCTATTTTCACAATTATTTAAGCCTTTACAATGACTAAGAGCATTTTAAGGATATTTTTAAAAAGTTAAAAATAGTTACTTTCTCATTCGTTTTCTAAATTGTGTCACTTTAAATTTACGTTCTTTATCTTTCTGGATATCATGTTCTTCCTTTAAATAGTTTAAAATTACTAACAAAAAATATATTTTTTAGTTTCACCTGAAATTTAAGAAAAAAATTTTCGTTTGATTCACCAGTTAAAGATGATATTCCAGTAGCCATATATATTCCCAATTAAATAATTCTGATCAAAATTCAAAAATAAATTGTTGAAATATGTTCTTCTAAAAAGAATAAGCAATCTAAAATTGTGAATTTAAAAGCGTAAATGAAATTTTTTTAGAATTGATAATGTGTATCTAGCTTCATAAATAAAATCAATTGAGAAAAATATCAGTCTAACATTTTTAATCTTTGAAAGAAAGCTACTCTTTCAAATAAATGTATTAAAACAATAAAAATTAAAAAAAGAATTTATTTTGATTTATTTAAAAATCTATTTTTTGTTTGTCTCGACTATTTTCCGCAACTTGTCCTCTTCCAGAGTCAATTTTTGTTCTATAGATTTAAGAGATTCTTCACTTAAATGATCAACGCCGTCAACAATTAGAGTTTCTGCATGTTCTTCAAGTAAAATAGAGATATATTCTTTATTTTTAGCATTGTGTAAATTTTCCATTTTTAGTGATTTCAAATTCCTTTGATAAAAGTTTATTATTATACTTTTGCATAAAGATATTCTATAAAAATTTCCCAAAAATTTTTTTAAAATGATAAAAAGCTTAAAAATTATTTTTAATTGTTTTCTCTTTTTAAAAAGATAAATAAAATTTTTTACTTTAAATAAGCTAAAGTTATAAGTCCGTTGTCAGTAACATTATGACAACTTGATATTTCCAAATGTTCCAATGTATCTGAAAATGCATGAGAAATTCTTGATAAAAGCCAATCGTCTGCAAAATTACACTCATTTAAAACTAAAGTTTTCAAATCTTGACAGGATTCTTTAAAAAAATGAGTTTGAAAGCCATAAAATGTTGCTTTTAAAATGTACCTATATTGCTTATACCGTCGGACTTTATAACAGTTTTACTCAAATCAATTCCTTCGACATAAAAATTTTTAGTGTATTGCTTTGGAAGTACATTTTCAATTTTTTCATCTTCAAGAGATATCCATTTTGAATAACCATGCAAGCGACATTTGCCTCCCATTTTTAAGGTATAAGTAGCTGCGTGCAAATCCGGACCAAGTTTGTTTAAATCAGACTCGAAAAAACTTTTAAATTCGTTTGAGGATTCATGAATTATTATGTTCAAATGGTAAGTTTTACTTGTTTACGGCATCAATTGAAGTTCTATATCTTTTTTCCATTAAACTTTTAAATCCACTGATTATGGCAAAGTTTCTTTCCTTATAAAGCCATGTCAAAAAATCACCTATTGACACTGGCTGTTGACTTTTTTTGGCCATTTCAAGTAGTTCATTTCGAACACCTTGAAAAGTCTATTTATGCAAATATTTAACTTGATATTATAAAATACCTCTTGTTCTTTTTAGTATCCGAGTAAGACGCATTTAAATTTTCTATTTCAATTTTTTTAATATTTGTTACTTCAAATTATTAAATAACTAAATTCATAAATAAGAGCAAAATTTATTTTTCAAATGTATTTGTTTTATAAGATAAGAAAACTATAAAAATCAAAATAAAATAGTAACTTTTCAATTCATCAAATTGAGAGACTGATCACAGTTCGATTTTTATTATTCAGAATTTTTTCATTTAAATATAAATGAGGAATCGAATATGAATATAGGTTAAAAGTACGTTTAAAAACCAGATCAATTTTTAATCAAAATTGTTTCTTATGGTGCTAAATAAATTTTTTGGTTTTAATTTTTTTTAAAATTCCTTATTGAAAAGGATTATTTTTCCATACTTTTTTATATAAAGTTATTTTTAAAGTCATTATTAATTCTTAAGTAAATTCAAATTTTTTTTTGTGATAATTTTAAGTGATTTTTTAAAACTCAATCCGAAGGGTTTTTTCAATCTTTTGTGCTACCTTTTCTTTTTACATTTTAAACCAAGAAAAAAAGCAAATTTTGTAACAAAAATAAATTAATTTTAATATTTTTTGATTTTGGATTTCTGATTAAAATGAAGATTTAAAAACTATTATATTTTTTTATCACATTTATTTAAAAAAAAAAAGATGTAACATCAAGTTAATCATCAATGTTAAGTTTGTATTTTATTGTAACGGATGAGCCGTAATGTTTTGCAAAATTTTCAATCCCAGATTAAAATATGAACAAAGATACAAGGTGTGTCTCGAAGCCTAGAGCGTCACTAGTATGCAAGGATCCAGAACCTAACATAAAAAATATACAAAAAGAATGCTGTAATAAATTTGAAAAATTTCAGCTCTGTCCGATATACCAAATATGGCTTGGAAAGCCTTAGTACAAGGTTTTCGTTTGAATTCGAAATAGTGTGTTTGGATCATAGCACATTGCGTAATATTGGTTATGATAATTAGGAGTCAGGGAAAATATCAGATATTAATAATTAATATTTTGGCGCCAAACAATTAAATTTTAACGTTCAAGATAATTCAATCTGCTGTTTCAATTTTCAACAAAAAAAAACAATTAATTACGGCCATTTTTAAAAATAAATTCAAATTTATTTACTAAAATATCTATTTTATTAAAAGCCTAAAAACAATTTCAAAATTACAAAATTTAATATCCAAATTTTAGTTTAAGCAAGTATCTAATTCTATTCTGTCCTTCATTGTAGATTAGATATTCGCTTTGTGAAAATGATGATGACAATTTGGTGTTAATAGGCTTTCCTTGAGGTACGGTTACTTTTTTACCATCTATGTCTAATATTGTATCAAATTTTGCATCTGGTTCTGTCATTCCTTTAGCTATTACACAATCAAATCCATTAGGAGGCTTAGTAAGTGACGGATCATCTCTTGTGATATGATGCTCTTTACCCAAAGCAACTTCATTCAAAAACATGATACCAATATTTTTATCTTTTACATTTGTTGTTCCTACATATCCAGCCGATTTTCCATTCTCTGAAGCAAAGTATATACCTTTTCCCACGCGTCCACCACTATGCGGCATTATTCTCAAGCCGGTTTTTAAAATGGCCGCCACTACTGCTACATTAGTTCCATGCCATAAAAGCTTTCTATTCTCTAAAGAATTGAACTCTTTGAACCGTAAATTCTTTTAAAAATTTTAGTCTTTGAAAAAAATTTAGAAAATAAATTTTCTACTTCTCCTTCTCGAGACACTTTCCAAACTTCTAAAATTTCACATCTACTATATCCCTGTGTATTTACTGTATATGTTTCTATTATCTTTTTGATTAAAAAAATATAACCTAAAACGCCATTTTAAAAAAAAAAAGCAAACCTTGAATTCATTACTATTCTTGTCCAACAATTCAAGATCACATTTAAGTTGATCATAATTTATATCTGTAGGATGTGATGGTTTATTACTATCGTCAGTTTTAGCAGCTTCTTTATCACCCTTTTCTTGCATAGATTGGGCCAACTCTATGTCACTTAAAACGGTGAGCATGTCGTATTTTTTCTGCAAAGCTTCTTGATTATCTATGGACGGAGGTCGTTGTCGACCAAAATCCTGAGGAATAACAGTATAAAATTTGCTTGATAAGTCATTTAATTTTTGCTTTGCAGACGATTTTGATTTGATTATTGTTTCAATTTCTTCTAAAACTTCAAAGCCTTTTGCTATCTGTATTTTGCTCAGTTTGCCCAAAGGCATTTTTTTAACATCTAAAATTAAATTTCATTTTAATTTTAGGATTAAAAAATTTAACAAAACTGACCAATATCATATTTTTTCATAGCGCCTTTAAACATATCTGTATCAAATATCAAATTTATTAATTCCTGGGTTTTATTGTCAAGTTTTGAAGGTTTGCATTCTTTTGGATTAACTTTTTTGTCCTAGAAATAATTTTAAAGTTGAAATAAAATTAGGTGAAAAAACAGCAACTCACATCAACAACCACAGCTTTATTTTCATCCTCGTCTTCACCTCCAACATCCATTTCTATTAAAGTATACTTTCCACTGTGAGGAACAAATGTTTCTCGATTTTTCCAATCATTTTTTGTTTTGTCCTTAAATTTTTTCTCAAATGCTTTTATAGCCTTGTCTTCAGAGGTAAACGATTCCAACCCTTTTTGTTAAATAAACAATCTACTAAGTTCAAAAAGATCTTTTTTTTACCATTATTTTGACCAATTTCTCCGACTCTCCCCCATCTATTCCATCTTAAAACAAGATTGAATTTAAAAATAAATTTTTTTTTTCTTACTTACAAAAAGTAAACCGATGGTGAAGTCGAACAAGTCAAAAGCTGGATAATATAAAATTTGTTGTTATTCGCGCCAATATTAGTTTGATTTAGCATACAATCGTAATCTAAATAAACCTAGAATGGACTTATATTTTCACAAATTATTAGTATTTTTCAAAATTACAGTGTAATTATTCGAAAATGATAAATGTTTGTCAGGCAAATAAATTTTTGGCTTTTTATCGTTTTTATCAGCTTCTCTTAGCTTGTTTGCAATGCTGTCTTTAGAATCTGTTTTTTTAGTTTCTTGTTCTACTTCTTGCAAAGGTTCATCTTCCACTTGATCTTCAATTTGTGCTTTTGAACGCTTAGCTTTATTAATGAATTAAATTATTTAATAATACATTAATTTATTCGATTTAACGATTCGGTCATTTTTTATATCGTTAGTCCGAAATGATTAAAAAAAATACCAGATTTTGCCGCTCTAGCTTTGGCTGCAGCTCGTTTTTTAGGTGGCATGTTTAAGTAGTTTTTTATTTTATTTTAGATTTTAAAGTGAGCTTGTTTAAATGTGAGTAAATTTGATTTAAATTGGAAAAATATTTTCTAACATGTCTTGGCAAGAGATTTAAATTTCCAAAATTTTTTAAAATTAAATTTTCATAATTATTTCGGCTAAGATTATTTTTTTTCCAAAAGAGTCGTCATGGATATTGTTATTTTCAGAGATGATACTTATGATGAAAGAAAATACGATAAAAAATATATTAAAATATAAAAAATACTCTATAGTGAATGAATTTCTTGAAGTTTTTATCATAAAAATTTATAATTATTTATTTGATTACTTTTATTAAAATCATTTATTACGAATATACATTAAAGCCATTTTAATTAAATTCAAATTAAAATTTTCGTAAATTTGCAAAATGTTGTTGTTTTTTTTTTCATTTGATTTAAATTTTTAAATTATTGCCTCAAATGTTTATTTACAGCCACTCATCTAATCCAGCTTTGAATTTTTCTCACAATATTCTTTTTAACCAGGGTGGCTTATAAGTCACAACTAACAAAAAAAGTAAAAATCGAGACTTATACTTGTTGGAAAAAATTTAAAAATTACAAGTCTTGATTTGCAAATGACTTGTAATAACTTTTTTACAAGTCTTTGTAATTTTGAATGATGAAAATGATTGTTAATTAAACTGGATTTCACATATTATGAAGTTAATAAAAATTAAAAATTTTTGGAAGGTAAATTCAATATTATAAAATTCAAAGACTTATTAAAAAGGCCATTAAAAGTTATTACTTGTACTTAAATCAGATATTTTTGGACTTTTTTTAATGTATTTAAGGTCTAAAGAATCAAAATCAAACTTTAAGCCTTAGCTTTTTATCTGTTTTTTAGCCTTATTGAATATTTTTTTTATGATCGATTCAAAAATCATTTAAATTCATTTCACTAAAGCGATCCAATTCAAAAATTTGAGCAATATTTTAAGAAATACTGCTATCACATTCCGAAAATTTAATTTTTAAAAAGTAAATTTTTAGTTAAAAAAAAACTTTTTTGTTTACCGTTTAATTAACATTAAATTTTAAAGTTATTTGAATTTTATTTAATTCTTTAGAGCTCTTATTTTTGTTGCTGTGATCTGACTAGCAGAAAATGGAAGATTTCTTCCCTTAAATTTTGTAATTTTAAGTAAAAAGGCTTAAAATGTCCAATCTATCTTCGACTTAGGCATTTTTTTATTTGAATTTTTATTCATAAAATATTATGCAGATTAAACCAAGACAACCCGAAGTATCACATTCAAAGATGAATGTTTCGACTCAGTATTAAAATCTAAATAGACATGGAAACTTAAAAAACGACTGTTTAACGCTCATTAAACAAGCGTTTTTTAAGACGTTTTTTTGGCTCTTTAGTGCGTTCTATGGCGTGAAAACGTGAGCGTAATCGCACGACATCAAACGCTTGAAAAAATGTCATCAAAATTAGAAATTTATTTTTTAAGTCGAACAAACGCCTTTTAAACGCATTCAAGAGATCTATTTAACAGGCGATTTGTATTTCAAAATTTTTAATTGTCATTAATTTTCAATAATAATTTAAACTAAAATTTATTTTTTTTTGAATAAGAATAATAATTAATAATAATTTAATTTTAAATTTTGATTTATTTTATCACTTGTTTGTATTCGTTATAAAACAAATTAAATAACCTTTCCTTTTCCAATTCTCTTTTTTTTGTTCTCCCAGTTACAGTAATAGATAAGAATTTTTTAGACAACTTTTCATTTCCTAGAAAGCATGAAAAAAATATAAAAATTTTGTTAAAATTTATCTTTTGAAATGTAAAATAAATTGCTTTTAAAAATGTTTAAGTAATAGTTACAAAAAAAAAAGAAGAAAAAAAAATTTTAAAAAAACTCGCATTTTTAATGCGTTTTTCAAGGGTTTTTACGCTTGAAAACCCCCACGTTTAATATGGGTTTATTCAGGCGTTTTTTATTTTACGGGAATAAATAAACTAAATAGAATATATATTTAATATTTTTAATTATCAAAAAACTAAAAATTAAATCTATTTTTCAATTAAAATAATTTTTAACACTTTTAGTTCCACAATTCCTCAATTTCCTTTTCGGATACATCAGATAACAAATTAATAACAACACCTGAGCCGATTGTTGTTTTTGAATCTCTAATTTGAAAACGTTGTCCTTTCTCCAACATCATTCTTTTATTAATAATAAAAGTCATGGTAACATCTTCACCCGGCATTACCAATTCTTTTCCTTCCGGGAATCTAATTCTTGCTGGAATATCCCAAGTTTTGCTATACAATTGAGGTTGATAAGTCGGAGTAAGTGGTTTTTCACGACCACCCTCATCTTTTGTCATCAAATAAACTTTGGCTTCGAATTTATTGTACATTTTACCAGTTCCTGGCTTTATTAAAGCCATACCTCGTCTAACATCATCTCGTTTTACACCTCTTAACAAGATACCTAATTGATCTCCGGCCTCAGCTTGGTCCAATATTTTATGAAACATTTCAATACCATTGGCAGTTGTTTTAATACTTTTATTATAACCAATTATTTCCAGAGCATCTCCTTTTTTGCATGCGCCTCTTTCAACACGTCCGGTTACAACAGTTCCTCGACCAGAAATGGCATATGAATGCTCGATTGGTAAGAAGAAAGGCTTGTTAACATCTCTTACTGGAAGAGTAACATGATTATCAACAGTTTCCATTAATTTTAATACAGCATTTTTTCCTATATCAGCATTTTTATCCTCTAAAGCTGCTAAAGCTGAACCGCTAATAAATGGAACCTTGTCGGCATCATAGCCAATTTCTTTAAGCAAGTCTTTAAGCTCCATTTCGACTAATTCGATCATTTCGCTATCAGCAGCATCAGCTTTGTTAATAAAAACGACTATATTTTCTATACCGATTTGTTTAGCTAAACGCAAATGTTCTCTTGTCTGCGGCATCACACCGTCAGTAGCAGCAACAACTAAAATGGCACCATCCATTTGAGATGAACCAGTGATCATATTTTTTATATAATCAGCATGTCCTGGGCAATCAATGTGACCATAATGTCTGTTTTGTGTCGAATATTCGATATGTGTAGCATTAATTGTAATGCCTCGTTTTTTTTCCTCTGGAGCATTATCAATATCTTCATATTTTTTGGCGTTTGCTAAGTTCATATCTTGAAGAACGCGCGTTATAGCTGCAGTAAGAGTTGTTTTTCCATGATCTACATGGCCAATTGTGCCTATGTTCAAATGAGGTTTATCACGCTTATAGGATACTTTTTCTGATAGGCATCTCACGTTGTTTAATTTGAATGAATTGATAAGTAACTGTTTATTTTGCTTAGCAATATGTTGAAATACTGGAACTTTAGTGCCAAATAAAGTAAAAAAACTCATCTTTTTTTTATTTAAGTTCTAAATTGGTAAAAAATCAATTGAGGAAATTCTTTAATCAGATTTTTTTAAAAATATAATTAAGAATTTAAAGCACTCTGAAATATTGCAAACACGCTTATATAAATTTTTTGAATTTTTAGTAGCAAATTTTTTGCGAATCTATTTTTGATTTTCGAAATCCTTGTACATATTTAGCAAGTTTTAATTTAACAGTCTCATTTCTGCATTAGTAGATTAAACTTTAATTTTTTTCTACATAGGTTTTGTTTTATAAATGCTATTTCCTAATAGCTTTTAAAAAAATATATTGATAAATATTGATAAAGACACAATTAAGAGGACACTCTTAAATAAAGAAATATGACATGTGAAATAATTGAAAAAAATAACTAAAAAATGGAAAGCAGGTTTTACTAAAAAAAAAATTTTAATTTAATCTCTTAGATTTTCTCAAAGCGTTTGACACGATGCCACATTAAAGATTGTTGCTTAAGCTTTTCGAATTTTTTGTCTCACTTTTCAATGTATTGAAGCTATTCTAAAAAATAGAAAACAAAGGACTGTGCTTTAATGAAATGTTGCCACTTGGGTGAAAATTTTCAGGGGTGTAAAACAAGGCTCAGTAATCGGATCACTTCTGTTCGTACTATTCATATCTGTCTGAAATTCTAACAAATATAAACAAGCTGTATGCAGATGACACTAAACTAATTAACGAAATCCTTTCCACTGTATTAACGCTTTCTTTTCAATCAGATCTTGATTTAGCTTTCAAGACTGGCTTGTGAAGTTCATAATTGCTAAATCTATGGTCATTCAGTATAGCTAGAACAACAAAAAGTCTCCATTATTCATAAAAAGTCAAAAACTAAATACAACAGTCAGGAAAAGATTTTGGAGTGATTTTTTCAAACAAACTGAAATGGAACAATCATTTTTTGAAAAATTTTACTTTCCTAAAGAGAGGTCACCACTTTAAATATCTAAAAAATATCACCAAAAAAGATTAATGTTAAAAATTTTTCTTCAACAGATCAGCTAATTTATGGAACAGTTTGCCAAGTCAAAAGCAATACGTAGTTTCAGTCAATAGCTTTAAAACGAGTCTTGATTGCTGGATGAGCAGTAACCAAGCAAATTGGCTGTCATAATGTGCTGGCACAACACTCTCTGGGTCTATCAGTTATAACAATTACTACAACTACTAATAATACTAAAGTCTACCAATTTTAAAAAAATTGCCATTTTACACAAGTTTGTTGCACTATTTTAATGTAAAAAATGCCGGCGAGTGTCAAGATAAACCATATTTCAAAATATTATAGTTAAGATTTATATTGCTAATTAAAAATTAATATTTTAACGATTATTTAGCAAATAATAAACTATTTTAAAAGATAAATAATTTGTCTTATGCCTTTTTCTGCATTTTTAAGCTATTTATGAAATTTATAATTTTTCAAGTATATTTATTATCATCCAAAAAAAATTTTGAAGTCCATCAATTCCATTATCTAGATTTAATTAAAATCAAATTTTTATTTACCTTAATATGCTTTCATAGCTTTAATGGTAGTTTTTTCTTATTTTCTCTTGTCTAGAATAAAAAAATCTAAGATAACTATAACTCTTTGCAAATGGCTTAAATTTAATTCTTAATATTTTTTTATATTTTAAATTTCTTTTAATTTTTAATTTTATTTTATATTGAAAAATTAACAGCAAAAATTTTTTTTGAAATCAAAGTTCTATTTTTTAAAACCTTGATTTGTTTTAAAATGAGCATAAGTTTAGTTTCTATTAATTTGCACAAATTTTAAATTAAAAATTTTATTTCAGCATAAATTTGCTTTGCAAAAATCTAATGTGAATAAATTAATTAAAATCTAATGTTGTTAAAAAAATTTAGCTCGGCAGTTTTATAAAGAATTTAAATTTAAATATCTTTCTATATTGTAATTTATCTGTTTTAAAATCTCATTAAAATTTTCAAATTAAAAACAATTAATTCTAACGCCATTTGTTTCTTTTTTATAGAAAATTTATTATTTTTCATTTATTAGATAATTTGAAATAAAAGAACTGAAAATTAACATGGGAAACAATGTGAGTTTTAAAATTAAATTAAACCATCAATATTCTAATGTCTCAAAACCAAATAGACTTCTTTGGTATTTGGAGCCGGCGCTTTAGCAGTTATCGGAGGATTTTTAGTTTATAAATTATTAAATTCTCAGCAATCAGTTAAATCATCGAAAAAAGTGGCTCTCGTTGATCCTGCTGTTAAATATCCATTTGAACTTGTGCTTAAAGAAGAACTCACTCATGATACTCGTAGATTTAGATTTGCTCTTCCAAGTCCCGAACATTCGCTCGGCTTACCAATAGGCCAGCATATTTACCTTAGTGCACGTATCAACGGAGACATGGTTGTGAGACCCTATACTCCAACTACTAGTGACGATGAAAAAGGATATTTTGATTTAGTTGTCAAAGTAAAATATCTTAGTGATTGATTTTTAAAATGTTTTACTAAATCGGTTTAAGATTTACAAGGCTGGCGTTCACCCAAAATTTCCTGATGGAGGAAAATTATCACAGTATTTGGATAAACTGCAAATAGGTGATAGAATAGATGTAAGAGGACCGAATGGACGACTTAAATACAAAGGCAACGGAGTTTTTCATATTGGTATTGACAAAAGTTCTCCACCAAATATAAAAAAAGCAAAACGAATTGGAATGATTGCTGGTTAGTTCTAAGAATTGGATTAAAACAACCTAATTTAAATTTAACACGTCAATTTTTTTAATTTTTAATTCTAGGAGGTACAGGAATAACACCTATGTACCAGCTAATCAAAGAAATTTGTAAACATCCTGAGGATCAAACAAAAGTTCAGTTGATTTTCGCCAACCAAGTTAGCTTTTTTTAGATCGTCTTTATTTTTTCTAAATTTTTAAATTAAGAGTGAACATGATATTTTGATACGAGATGAATTAGAAGAATTGAAACAAAATTATAGTGATAAATTTGATTTATGGTACACAATCGATAAATCTGTTCAACCTGGTAAATTTTTTTGTTTAAACTATTTTATTTTAAAGTATATGCTTTCAATAGATTGGAAATATGATATTGGTTTTGTAAATGAAGACATGATAGCTAAGCATTTACCGCCTCCTGGTGATGACACAATAATATTAATGTGTGGCCCTCCTCCAATGATTAAATTTGCTTGTAATCCAAACCTGGATAAATTAGGATATTCAAATGAAATGCGATTTAGTTATTAAAATATTTTATTTCTTAATATAAGATTTAGAAAATACCAAAATTTTATTTATTATTGATAAATTAGACATATTCAAGCTAAATAGATTTATATGGAAAAATATAATCTAAATAAAATAATTTTTATTTTTTTCCTAAATTTATTAATTATTAGATTTTAATTTAGCTTTCAAGAAAATGAATTTTTTATTTTTGTTTAAGTCTAAGTTTAATTTAGAATGAATTATTTTAATATCAATTACAGTCATATAAAGTCAGTTACAGTCAATAATAGAGGTCTTATCTAATATTCAATGTAATTTTATTAATTTTCTTAAAAATTAAGAATCTAAAATAATTTTATTCTTGTGAAACCAGTGAAAAAAAAAATACAAAATTTTATATTCAATCAATTTTTGTTTCGTTAATTATTTTTGAAATTAAGC
>PJRA01000216.1:1803286-1827291 GCA_016987375.1 Brachionus koreanus
GATAAAATGAATCAAAAACCAAATATGATAATAAGGAAAAAATGAGCTGGACCTCATCGGTTCCTTCATGTCCAAGAACAATTCTTGATTTGAATTTAAGTGCAAGAGAACATGATTAGCATTATTTAGCATATTCTAATACAACTACTGAAAACCAAGCGTTTGTATTGGGAACAAATTATTACTCATTTATTTTAAGCATTTATTTCAAGAAATAAACAAAAAGATCAGAATCAAGTATTTGAAGTCAAGATTGAATTAAAAAAATTATTAGGGGAAAAGAAATAATTAAATCAGTAAAAGGAAAGCCTCTTTGTATTTTTGTAGATATTTTATTCTACTAATAAGGTTAAATTTTATTTTATTTTATTTTCTAATAAAACTTTTGTTGAGAACAGCAGAATTTATTGCTTTATTGCTAAACTACTCAATTTTAAAAATTGAATTTAAAATATTTTTGTTCATTTTTTTATTCAATACTTAATAAAACATTTAATATTTTTTCATTTTTCGTCTATAAATATCTGGTGGAAATGGTTTATTCTGAAGATCTTGATGATAATCGATTTCGTCATTATTTAGACCCGGCATCTGATCAGTTCTCTCAATAAAGTCTGGTTCTTCTAATTTTAATCCATTTTCTCCAAGATACTTGTAAAAAATTTGTTCCTTTTATATTTAATATTATTTTTTTCATTCATACTTTGAAAATGATTTACTTTTTGAGAAGAATCAAAATTTCTCCCTTTTTGATAATGAATTTGATCTATTCCCATCTGTAGACATCTATCAGCAATAACTTTTGCTAAATTTTTTGCAGCCGAATTATCTCGAGGGCTTAAAATAAGTTCATTTAATTTCTTTTTAAATAATGAACAATTATTACCTATATAAGTATTGTCTTATTTCTGGATCTTCTGTGGTGACATTGATAACTTTTTTTCCTGAATGATGTTCAACATATGCTTCTAAATACGATTTTTTATTATTGAATACACATCTTGTTAAGTAAAAAAATATTTGAGAAAAGAATATAAGAACAAACTCGATTTTAAATAATTTACTGATGATAAAAATCTTTAGGAGGATATTGTAAGTTCCAACCGAAACGCTTATACTGATGGCCACTCCACTCTAAGTTCCTGGGGTTTTTATTTTCATAATTAGGATTAAAAATTTCCTCAATTTTATTGCCACTGCTAGCAAATCGGTTTTGACTGAAGTCTTGAAAATTTTTATAATAATTATTAAATTTTTAAATAAATAATCATTTTAGATACTTGACAATGAAATCAGCAATTTTTGGTTAATTCTCGAAAAATTTTTATAAGAGAGCATCACTAAAATTAATTTTTTATTTTAAAAAATTTTAATCCTTTTAAAAATTTTAAACCCGAATCAATGAGTCAAGTTGATAAATTAAAACATATTTTTTTTTATAAAATTTATTTATAATTAATTTGCAGTTAATTTGGAAAAAAAATTATTAAAAAAAATACTTAAATTTAAAAATCACCTCTCTCGGAATGCTCAGTTTTAATACCTGCTAGATCTAACAATGCTTTGTCTGCATTACTTTCCCAATCCTCAGCATTTCGCTTAACAGTTCTCATTTTTTCAATTTGTTTGTTTTCCCATTTTTTCAAGTCCTGTTGATTTGAATGAGCAGTCTTAGGACCACATCCCCAAGCCTCTACTGAGACTATTTGGTCATTTTTGCACAACTCGTGATCAATAGAATGAAAATTTTCATCAATAGTCATAATTGGCTTTAAATTCCCGTAGCCAAAAATTAAACCAAGTTTAAGTCCTCTTGATTTTGTATTTAAATAAATATTTTTAGATGCTGTCATGTCATATATTTTAAAATCGTTCCATATTCGAAATATTCGAGTGTTTGCATCACCGTAAGGTAATGGAGATTCTCTTAAATTAATTTAAATTTCTCAATTATTTACTTTATCATCAGAAAAGTACTTGTATTCTTCGTTACTACAGACACAGAACAAATTTCCACTATGACAATAGAAAAAAATAATTGTAGCAGCTTTATAATTGAACAAATTGCTTTCAAGTCTGTTTAAACTCAAACCATGTATTTCACTTGAATATAAAAGGCGCCAGCGTCTTTCCTTAAATTTTTTTATAAAATTTTTTTTAGTGACATTTTAATTTTTTATTTACAATCAGAAGATTTTGAAGCTTTTCTAAGACGTTTCCATTGTCAGAGACAAGATGTTGAACATAACAAATTGGCAAATTGTTTACCAGATACCACGATAAAGTTAAATTTAAAAACGAACTTAAGTCATGAGCTTCACCAAAATTGTTTTCCTAATTATAATGAAATTTATTTTGAAAATTTATAAAAATTTTCTTTTTACTAAATTATTCCTTTTTATCAGCTTTAAAAGCCAAGAATGAAATCCATAAAACAACTGAGGAAATTCATTTATTACCCATTGCTTGAAAGCTTCTTTTGTTGTTATTTTTTTCCCGTCAATTTCATTGAACTGAAACAATTATAATCTTAAAATAATTCTCAAAGAAAATACTTCAATGTGTCCTATCAAAAGTTCTAAAGTGTTTGCTGAATTTTCATTGAGCTCGATTTTCTGGTACCCAATGCATTTCAAAGAAAAAAAAAGACAGTCATAAAAAATATTTTTTATAGCTAAATAGAAGCAAGTGTAAAGATTGGTAAAAATTTTTAGTTAAATTAATTTTATAAAATAAAAATTTACTTCTATAATCAGCTCCATCATTTGAGGCAAACAGAAGGTTCATATAAATTTCTATAACTGATGTATTTGTAAAGGTTCGATAAACTTCCGAGAATATTTTTTTTATTTTGTCCAAATTGACAGTTTGCTGACTACTTAGTGGTAAATTTTGCTTTATAATGCGTCGTATAATAAAACTTTTGCAAAAAACATCCTATTCAAAAGAGACATTCAATTAAATATATGAAAAATCTTTAAAAATTTGATTAAATACTAGAATAAGTGATATGTCAGTCTCTTGATTTGAAATTCCATTTGATAGGAAAAATTCTTCAATGGCCATATCGATTCCATCTATTTTATCATTTTTTTGCTTTGATTTATCGACCAAATTTCCCATACTTGTAGTGATTTAAAAATTTTTTAAAATTAAATAAAAATTTTATTAATTAGAGACATTTTCAAGTGTCATATATTTTAATAATCTAAATGTTTTAAGTTTTAGTTTTATTCAAAATATTATCATTTCATTTAAAAACAAATAAAATTTTTAATTGCTTTAAGTGTTTCAGATGGATTATCAAAATGAATGACATGTCCAGCTTTTGGTATTTTGACAAATTTGTAGTCTGTAAAATATTTTTCAATAGTTGGTAGGTCTTTTTCGGTAATATATTCAGATCGTTCTCCTCCTAAAAATAGAGTTGGATTATGATATTGATTATCAAATTCGGGAAAATTCATTATGTCTTGATAATGAGTCATAATAGAATCTAAATTAAAATTCCATTTCACTCTACCATTTTCTTCTTTGAGCCTAGTTAATATAAATTGACGCTGATTAACATCTTTTTTTAAGCTTGGCAATTCACATAGAATTTTGTCGATTTCTTTTCTCCCTTGAATTAAATTCGATCCAACCAAATTCATATCGATAGTTTTCATTTTTTCCAAATATGATTTTATATTGATTAAAGAAGGACTAACACTCGGAGATATATCAGCAACAATAATTTGATCAACATTCACCGGACCGATGACATTTTTTAATGCTAGACTCATAACTGTTTTCCCACCCATGCTATGACCCATTAGTGTAATATGATCTACTTGATCTCTGTTGATGACTATTTCATTTACAAAATTCTCTAAGTCATTTGCCATGTCAATATAAGTCATATTTGGCATATAAGGTCTTGAATCACCATGATTACGCAAATCAACAGTGTAAACTTTTAATTTCGTAAGATCATTTATTCGCTTTGCTAATGATCGCCAATTTTCTTTTGAAGCGAAAAGGCCATGAGCGATTACCAAAGCTTGAGAAGATTTGTATTTGTCATTCAGTTCATAAGATAAATTTACCAGTTGCTTAGATGATGAATATGTCCTAGAAGTTAAATTATATGTGAAAAAAATATTTCTAAAATTGATTTTACACGAACCGAGCATTTTGGTAGAAATTATTTGATTAATTGAAAAAACACTCGGGTTGTATTGAAATATTGAAGAATATTTAAAATAAAAGAAAAGAAAATTCAATAGAATTTAATGATAATTAAATAAGTTTTAGAATTAAATATTTACAAGCAGTCAACATATGAATGAATTTTTTTTTCTAAAACTTGGTTAATCAAAATTGCAAATTTAAGTGAAAATATGTTTTATTATTATTTCATTATTTTTTCTAAACACTTTAGTATATCTTCCAAAATGAAAAATGTATCCATTTTTCAATAAGATATTCAAAAATGATAACACAAAATTAAGTCCTGACTATATGGAAAAGCTGTATTTAAAGACATAAAATTTTTTTTCAATGTTTTTTCAAAAATGCATTATTTTTACATGCAAAATTTTAGAGATTTAATACTTTCATTTAGAAAGTAACTTAATGTTTTAAGCACTTTTTAACACACCTCTTTAGCAATGAAAGACTTTATGTTCAAATGAACCAACCAAGGCTAATATAATCGACTATAATCTGACTGTATAACATAATTTTTTTAATGGAAAAAATATAGTTAAGTTCCAGAAATTCAAAGCTATCTGAATTTCTAATTCAGACTTAGAAATTTACTCAATTATTTTAAAAATTCTGCAAAGAGAAATTCAAAATCCGGTTCCTTTGTTTCAGAACCTGATAATAAAGACTCTTTATTATCAGGTTCTGAAATAATAATAATAATAACTATCAAAAATGATTTTTGATAGTTATTATTATTATAAGGATCAACATGAACATCAATTTCATCATCAGTTTAATTCTCAATGATTTTTCTTGCAAAATATCCCAAGGTTATTTGTGTATATATTTAGACTTAAGTGGCATATAAATAATTTATAAAGGGATAGGTTTCAATATTTAGTTCAAATATTCAGAAAATCATTAATATAATTAAAATATTCCAAATTTAAATAGAATCACATAATTTTGAGAGTTTATTTTAAAAAATAAAACATAAATCCAAAAAAGTAAAACATTAGATTTTTTAGAATTTTGTCTAGTTTATTAGAAAAAAATTCTTTTTTGTGATTCCTGGGACTACATACGATTCAAGTGAAAATAGTGTTTTTTTTTTACTTTTTTCAATAAATAGAATTGCCACATCTTATTTTTAAAATCAAAATATACACCAAAATGTAGAAAATTTTAAGCTCTATCAGAGGATCTATGATTTTTAAAAAAAAATAAAATAATTGATTAAATTTCTAGGTCTGAAAGACTATTAAAGGACAACATTTTAAAGAGTTAGTTTTTTCAAGAGCCCAGGATAAAATTTTTTTTTACTCTTCCACTAAAAATGTAATCGAAGAGATTCAAATTACGAATTTCAAGTCAAAAATTAGAAATTCATATAGCACTTAAGTTTTGAATTTCTGTAAAATTTTCTATAAGCTCGATTTATTAATGAGCATAAAATCAAAGATTTTTTGTTCATTATAGCAGCACCTTTATAAAAAATAAAAATTATCTATTATGCATTAAAAAAATTCAATACTTTTTAAATGCATTTCTTTAAAATCAAAATTTTTTCCTAAAATGAAAAAAAACGCAATTTTATAATAAAATTTAAAGCTAACATGACAATAACAGTTATATTAAACAAATAAAATAACTGCAATTTAAAAGAGAGATACTTTATTTAGATAGCCAATGATAAATTTTCATTAAATATTAAGGATACAAATAAAAAATAGATAAAACTAAAAAATTGTTTATTAATTAAATATAAAAATAAATAATATTTAAAATATAAAAAAAACAACCAAATTGAATTAAATTTTTTATAAAAAAGCAAATTAAGTCACAGGAATAATTATAAAATTTACACATTTAAAAAATTAAGAATTATAGTTTAATCAACAAGTGTTGATATAATAGCAAAATTAATCTTTTTCTCTCCATTCGATTTCTTTACTTTTGATTCTTGTTCACTCGAATCGTCATTGTACAAATACTGGTCTTTTTCTTCGGTGTACATGCCAGCCGAATAGAACTTGTTCGAATCAATATTTGGAGTTGTATTTTTGCTATTATTCGAAGAGCTTGAGCATGATGAAGACGAAGACGAAATATATGGAACAGAACTGGATGATGTTGTGTACATTGATGTACCCGATGGCGGCGGAGTTATTGACGATATGTGCTCATCGTTTTCTTGACTTTGTTCTCTTTTGACAAAATTTGGATTCATCATCATCAACATTGAATAAAAATGTTCATTTTGGTTGATTCGCTTCTTTCCGTTTTGACTGTCATAGTCGTTCGATTCATCCACGTCAACTATTTCTTCGTCATCCTCTTCCTCATCTTCATCATCACGTTCCTGTTTCAATTCACCTTCATCTTCCTCTTGTAAATCGTTCATATAATCTTCGTTTGAATTTGACGAACTATTCGATACAGCCGATGAAATTGATGCACTTGTAGTTGATGAACTTTGATTCGACGAAAACTTTGAAAGCAAATTGAGACTTTGCATTTGAGCCTGTCTTTGTGTTGCAATCAAATTCATCAACATCAACTGACCATAGAGAGGACTTGATCCAACATTTTGAACTCCAGCCGAACCAAATGGCGGACGCAACAAACTTAAATTTGTTGCTACGGGCATTTGACAACTCAATCGATTGGCAAATCCAAATGCTGGCTGAAACAATGAATTGGTTGTTAGTTGGTGCGAACCATTTTGTTGTTGTTGATTTGAAAGTCTGAATGATGGACAGACTAAATTATTTGGTTGCTTACAATCGACCAGTTCTTGTTGCTTTGAATAGTTTATGCTTTCGTTCAGTTGATTCGCATTCTTTGATTTTCTGTTTCTGTGAATTGGTTTACAACACAACTGAGATCGAACTCTTTTGTTTGCAAACCATTTTTTGACTTGTTTAACCGATATTTCTGCTTCTCTAGCCAAATAATCTGTAGTTTGTTCATCTGGATATGGGTAATCTCGGTTCTCAATAAACCACTTGTTCAAAAGTGAAACTGCACGATTGCTCAAAAATCTAGTCGATTTTTGTGTATCTTTTGTTTCGTGCTGAACCATTTGTTCGCCTTGGTTAGCTAAAAAATTAGTTGGTATTTTCAATGGTGTGCTCGTTTGTGGCTCTAGAATCACTTAAAATAAAAAAATAAATATACATTGACTAAATCAAATAATTTTTATTCAATATAATAAATCTCAAGTTTGTTTATAAATTTCTTAATTTAAATGTAAACTTAATGTCAGTGGTAAACATGATCACAGAAATCTACCGAATCTAATTTAGGGAATATTTCAAAAGGATATACAATAATAATCTAAGCAATTAGACAATTTAAAAATAAGGTAATTCACGTGTAATTTGTAAGTTGACTAAATTCAGTCTCTTTTTATCTTTCATTTCCATGCTTCAATTAAATAATTCGAATTCCTATTCCGACGAGTCTAATGCTCTGTGATAAAATTGTCGTGCTGATATTTAACAAATAAAATATAAAAAATTAGTAATTTTTATTTATATTATTTTATCATTCGTATGCCTCAAACTGAGTCTAATTTGTCAATTTGTATAACATGAAATATCGTATGGATATTTATCGCTTATCTCAGTCGGCATATCGGTACAGTCCTAATTAGAGAGAGGTCCAGCCTAGAATTTTGCTTCAAGAACACAGATTTTGATAAGATAAAAAAATATTCGGGACTTATTATATAATTTCATTATTCAAAACATACTTTTGTTTGTCAATTTCTTCGCCTCGTTCACCAAACAGTCATGTATTGGGTACACTGATGAACTTAAAACGCTATGAGCATTCATTTTAATCTAAAATAAAACATTTATTAAAAAATTAAACTATCTTTTACTTTAATTTATTTATTTCTCGATGGTATGCGAAAAATAAATATTTTTCACATTTAGAATAGGCGTTTTTGGCAAACACACTCTTGCATTAGGTTATAGAGAAAAATAGAATTAGAAAAATCTATCAATTCGTATCTATATTTATATGTTAAATAATCATTTATTTTATTTAAAGAATGTTGCAAATCGAGAGGAGGAGTGTTGGGGATTTGTGGAATTTTAGATTGACAATTTCTTAAGTCCAACTTGCGTAATGTTGTCCAATTACTAATCATATTAAGAATAAGTTTAAGTTGCAACAGAATTAAGACCAATTATTGATAGAAAAATTAATAGGATTAGTTAATCAAATTTTGTAACTGAATATTTCTCGACACTTTTTAGACCAATTTAGAAAATTTTTGTTCCCAAATAATTTTTTTCTAATTAACGGAGACCTTTAGCTAGAATGTCTGAAGCAAAAATCTACCTAAATTTGAATCATCACAAAAAACGTGAGCTTTTTTATAAAAATCAAAAAAATCAATTTATAAATAAAAACAAATTATCAAAATATGACAATTACAAGCCAACAAGATATAATCATCCTTAACTTGCGAATCAACAGGTGATACGGCGTTTACTTATGCAATACTCTACTTCCAACAGAGAGCTCGTTTTTGGACCTAAAATATATATATTTTTTTAAATAAATATAATTTTTTTTTTTTAATTTGAGCTTGATCAAAATTTTAATAAATCACATCTTCTAAAAATTAATTAGTTTATTTATCTGCATATAAAACTCAATCTTGTAGAGTCACACTGTTATTGATTTAATTAGTTAATAAAAATCTATGACTAACTATTTCTATTTTTTTTTACTAAAAACGAATTTACGGGTGCTTTCTAATTATCTAAATTTTTTATAAATAAAAAAAAATTTTGAATTTTTTTGTCTATTTATTAAGTTAAATATTATTAAAAATAGAATTTTCTGTACAGTTAAAAAACGTAATATATTATTTCATTCATTTGTTTTCTGTACCGAGCTAATGCTTATTCAGATTTTAAAAAAAAATAAAAATTAATAATTATATTGTCTTTTTTATAGTAAAAAAAGTATTTCGCCAAAGTGTAAACTTATTTTGTAATCAATTTTATTCAAATTAAGAAAGATATATTTTCGCAATGTTTATTAATTAAATTTAAACTAATTGAAACAAAAAAGTTAATTGATTAATTGATAAAATAAAAAATTTATTGATATATTGAAAACATCGAATTGAGATTAATCGATTTGAAATCTGTGTTCAATTTAGTCGCTTGAGCCGTTGATGTCTTTTAAAAAAAAGATATAAATTTGTCCGTGATTGACTTTTACTTCCGCACAAGATATTTCGTGTAAAATAATATTCAGGGAAGAGAAAACGAGCATCCATAGGTCTATATCCTCATGATATTAAAAATTATTTTAGATAAATACATAGCATTAATTATTGAGAAATTAAATCTATATAATTTCTAATTAATGTCAACTCTATTACAAAATTATTAAATCTTATTATTTGCTTCTCTCTAAACCTTAATCCGATTCCATTAAAAAAATATAATTTAGCATTTTGTTATATTAAGTAACAGTTTGTGATTTGTTCGTGACTAAAAAATCTGAGAAAATCTAATAATGAACTAATAGGAGATAAGACCGAGTCAATTTTACCACTTAGGAGATGTACATTGGTAGTATAAAGAGTTGATAAACAAACAAAAATTCTCAACAAGATGTTTGCTCAAGTCGCTTTGAAAAATTCTAGAGACAAATGATAAAAATTTACGCCCGTACATTTAGTAATGTTATTTAGCGGACAAGTGCGAGCCGGATGCGAAGTTGACTTTAAGTTAATTAAGGCGTTTTGTGAATTATTTTTTCTTTTGACGAGTGGTCTCGATACAAAAAAATTTTCAGGAAGGATGACTAAAGCGCTAAATTTTCAATTGATAAATTAATCAATATCAGAAAACATGCCTGATAAAAATATTTTTTCATACCTTTAAATTAACTAATTTAAACTTTTTTCATATAAATTAGATTCAAAATTTAGAGTTATCCTCACAAAGTTTAATATCAAAAAATCATGAATCAAGGATATAGTAAGTCAAAAAATTCTAAAGAAACAAAAGATAATAATTTTGATAAAAAAGTGAACCAAGATTTACCCAACACAAGTACACCACTTAAACTAGTACACGAGTTGTTTGAAAAAGATTATCCAAATGAAAGCAATCTTCAAGATTCAAGTTCGAAAAGTACACGATTTTTGGGATCCAAGGCCGTTTCACTATTGAACAAGTGGTTTATTGAGAACCGAGATTACCCATATCCAGATGAACAAACTACAGATTATTTGGCTAGAGAAGCAGAAATATCGGTTAAACAAGTCAAAAAATGGTTTGCAAACAAAAGAGTTCGATCTCAGTTGTGTTGTAAACCAATTCACAGAAACAGAAAATCAAAGAATGCGAATCAACTGAACGAAAGCATAAACTATTCAAAGCAACAAGAACTGGTCGATTGTAAGCAACCAAATAATTTAGTCTGTCCATCATTCAGACTTTCAAATCAACAACAACAAAATGGTTCGCACCAACTAACAACCAATTCATTGTTTCAGCCAGCATTTGGATTTGCCAATCGATTGAGTTGTCAAATGCCCGTAGCAACAAATTTAAGTTTGTTGCGTCCGCCATTTGGTTCGGCTGGAGTTCAAAATGTTGGATCAAGTCCTCTCTATGGTCAGTTGATGTTGATGAATTTGATTGCAACACAAAGACAGGCTCAAATGCAAAGTCTCAATTTGCTTTCAAAGTTTTCGTCGAATCAAAGTTCATCAACTACAAGTGCATCAATTTCATCGGCTGTATCGAATAGTTCGTCAAATTCAAACGAAGATTATATGAACGATTTACAAGAGGAAGATGAAGGTGAATTGAAACAGGAACGTGATGATGAAGATGAGGAAGAGGATGACGAAGAAATAGTTGACGTGGATGAATCGAACGACTATGACAGTCAAAACGGAAAGAAGCGAATCAACCAAAATGAACATTTTTATTCAATGTTGATGATGATGAATCCAAATTTTGTCAAAAGAGAACAAAGTCAAGAAAACGATGAGCACATATCGTCAATAACTCCGCCGCCATCGGGTACATCAATGTACACAACATCATCCAGTTCTGTTCCATATATTTCGTCTTCGTCTTCATCATGCTCAAGCTCTTCGAATAATAGCAAAAATACAACTCCAAATATTGATTCGAACAAGTTCTATTCGGCTGGCATGTACACCGAAGAAAAAGACCAGTATTTGTACAATGACGATTCGAGTGAACAAGAATCAAAAGTAAAGAAATCGAATGGAGAGAAAAAGATTAATTTTGCTATTATATCAACACTTGTTGATTAAACGATTTGAATCATAATTCTCTTGCCATCTTCAAAATTGTATTATAATATTAGAATTCACCAAAAGGATATAATTTTTTTTTTGTTAATCATTTATTTATTTTTTAAATATTTTTTAAACTGAGATAAAGTACTCTCTTTATCTTATCTAATAATTTAAAAATAAAAAACTAAAAAATTTTACATTTATCTTTCGAATATTCCATCTAATGCAATTCAACTAATTTTTTTGACTATTATTACAATTTACATGATAAATCTACTTCTTCTACAAACATATTCCAACCGGAAAAGCAAGAGAATCTTTTCAATTCTGATTTCTTTTATTATTTACTTATTTATTATTAAAAAAAATGTAATTAAGTCACTTTTCAGAAAAGCGAAATTTCTTGATTTTAATTTGTAAATTAAATATTTTTATCATTTTCAGAATAAAACGAAAAAAATTCTAGCAAATGGTAAAAATTAAAATTTTCTAATCGTTAGATTTTCAAATGCATTTTTTCTCAAAGGTAAGGATATAATCAAATAATCTTTTTCTTAATTTTGAGATAAATTTTCTATTTTTTTTAATTTTAATTAAACCGTCTATCTTTTACAATAATCTTTAATAATCTTATTAAATATAATGCTAATTACTAAAAAAATAAAAGTTAATTTTTCTTAAGTTTCAATATAATTTTGGCTATCAATAGGTGTTTAATTTTTTTTCATTAAATTTCTAGTGAATCATCCGTTGAAATTTTGAAACTTAATTTTTTGCAATTAAATTAAAAGAACTTTGATAAAAACCATTTTATTTTATTATTTTAAAAAAGCATATTTATTTAAATTAGATTATAAAAGTTCATAGCTTGAAATTGGAAATTTGCATTCGGGACAAATAAGAACATATATTTGATTTATGTTTAGATATTTGATCAAACAGTTAAGATGAAACTCATGGCCACATTTAGGTTGTTCGAATTCAAATCCGAGTCTTTGAAAGCAAATGCAGCATTTTGATTCATTGAGAAATGACTTTTTAAAAGTTAAATGATTGTTCATTGATTATTTTATAAAAATTATAGTCTAATAAAATTAATTTTAAAATTAATCCTGACATTTAAATTTATAAACCTTAAAGATAATTGTCTATGAGAACAAAAAAATTGAACCATATGATTTTGATTAGTAAACGTTTGTTTTGAAAACGGAAATCCTTTTAACCAATTTATTAGGATTGATCCAGTCATATTTTATAATTAATTAGGAGAACAAAATTTTTATCAAATACTTTTTCTAATTTTAAAATTCTTATGAACATTTATCCTTTGAATTTAGATCATCCTAATAATTTTAGAATTGTTCAGTTATGAAGAGCTTTATAATTTTCCAAAGTATTCTTTATCAAAACTATCAAATCCATATAATCAAATTTTTAAATCTATGCAGATAACCATTACAACGAATAAATCACTTTCATATGACATATTAAAATGGCTACAACATGTTTAAACCTAAGATTGAGAAGAGTTGATGAATCTAAAGGGGAATATTGTCACAAATGATTTTAATTAAAGTAAAAAAAAATATTTAAGTTTTTTTTCCTATTAAAATAAGGCAACTAGTACAAAATAAAGCAATAACACTGAGGTTTTAAACGAAATATTTTAATTAGGAGCTAACCCTTGTTCTTTCGGAAATTATCAACTTAAGAAAAACTATCACTAAAACTATCACTATCACTAATCACTAAACGGGCTAAAAATTCACAGTCAAAATTACAATTTTATTTAATTAAGATATTTTTTTAAAAGCTCAAATTCAATTATATTTATGTACAAAATTTGACGGAAAAAACAATCTATGGCTCATTTTTATAAAAATTTAATTATAAAAAATTTTCTAAAAAATGATATTTTCAACTACGACACATTTATGTTGTTATATGAGGACAACCTAGGTCGTAGGCAAGGGTCTAATAAATGACCAGAGTAGGTATATTTTGAAAAGAAGTTTTAAAAGAAATATGAATTTTAGAAAGTAGAGATACTATTATAACATTATCGGTTTATCAAATTTTTCTAAGTGAATTTTAGGACAATATGATAATAGGAATCAATGGTTGGACCCATCTCAACCAGCTCAGCGAGTCGTGAAAAGAGGACTCAGGTAATGCTATGTATTTAGTCTAATTTTCAAATAGCAATACACTTTGAGCTGGTTTCAGACGGTCGTGCTATAAATGCAGAATTTTGTTCCGAACAATTAGAACGAATGTATTCTTTACTTCAAGAAAAATATCTTTCTTTGATCAACCAAAAGCTAGGTTTGTTTCTTCAAATAACACTAGACCTCATACACCTAGAAGAACAATTGCAAAAATAAAAGAACTGGAATGGATCGAACTCTTTTTTTATCCAGAATATAGCATAGATCTTTCTCGTTCATATAATCATGTTTTTCAATCAATGGCTTTTTTGATTTTTTTGAGGACGACATTTTACTTAAACTAAAACCAATTTGAAGAAGTGTTCATGAGTTTTGTAGCTCCAAAAGCTTTGATAGCTACAAGTTAGGAATTGAATTACATAAGTTTCTAAACTCAAATCAAACAAATGAAATTTTAAAATAATTTATTTTAACCAATTTAGAATAAAAAATTAAATAAAATTTTATTTAAAATGAAAAAAAATTGAATAAAACTAAAAAATAATATCGAAAATATATTAGTTAATAAAATATTAACTATTTAATTTTTTTTTTCAATTTATTAAATTATTTTTAAGTTTTTAATTTATAAGTAGAATCCCATACAAACAATAAACTTAAAAGCGATGAAATTAATCCCAATAAACCCTGAGCTCCTGGTGACAATTCAATATATCCTAAACTGTTTAATGGCAAAAATATATCAGCAGCATTTTTAACCGTGTCAAGTAACAAAGGTTGGTTTTTCTTATTCGATAAAATAATCCTTAAGATATTTAATGCTTTGAATTTATTTGTCGATCCTGATGACTTATTTGTAGAAATATATGCTCCTGATTGTTCGTCAAGCCTATATTTGTTAAGAGGCTCACTTTTTCTCTTTATTCGTTCATTTACTAAGCTAATTAATTCAACTAAATCATGAAAATCTCTAGCTAGATAAAGAATTGATGAAAAAAGCCAAAACTTATTACACCATTTAGAATAAACTTCCTTATTTTTAATTTTGATAACATTGATCGAATTTAACCATAACAAGTTGTCAAGTATTAGATAACATGATTGATTTAAATTACAAAATGTAAGCACGTATCTATAGAAATGGTCTTGCAAATGAATTGAGTTTAATGCATTCATAATCATCTCATGTGTTTTACCAAATCTTAATGCTTAATAAAGTATTTTATAAATTTAAAAATAAAATTTATATAAACAAACCTTTTCTTGTACTGCTCATTACAGCTTCAATTATTTTCAGCTTTTCAATAAATTCTTTGTTGCTCTTACTTCTCCATAAAATATACCAAAAAAGCTTGCACGCATATTGGACCGTTCTGAAAAAAAATTAAACATATTTAGTTTCGATTTAAATAAGAATTTTTAGAAGATTTTAAGCAGAAAAATAATAAAATAGAATGTTTATTGTTTATTGTTCTCGAAAAGCTTCTACAATATAGAAAAAAGAGAGTAGTAATTGGTCAGTATGAATCTGGTTGTGTTGGTGTGCTAAGTGGGGTTACACAAGGTTCAGTTTTTGGTCCGTAACTATTCTTGATCTTCATAAATGATTTGCCGGAACTAGTTGTGAGCGGATAACAACAAATTGATCAGTTTCATTAGAAATACTAGTGATCAAATGCTAATTCAAGAGGACATGACAAGATGGTTGAGTAGTTGAAGCGTTGGAGGATGGAATTCAATGAGTCCAAGCTTAAAGTAATGTATATTAGCCACTCAATGATTCCTAGGCAATAAATCTCAATGGTAAAACTTGTACCACAAATGAGAAGTTTGAATTATGAGTCAAGGTTAGCTAATTTCGAAATAGAACTCTAAAAGAAAGGAGGAAACATGGAGGAGATCTGATTCAAAATTTATAAAATTCACAAAAAATACAATCAAGTCAATCTATATTACGATGCGGAGCTTATGAATTCAATGAATAATGAAGGACCAAGTGGAAGACTTGAGGGAGAAAAGCATCGCATTTGCTCGTAGCTAACAAAATGAGAAGCAAGGCAAAGCTTTCTGTGAAATGTGCTACGTTTAGTTTAAACTAAATTTGACCGGAGAATATTAACTATTATTACTAAAACTAAATAAACCACAATTCTATTTTTAAAAAAACTGAGAAAATATATCTATATTGTAAGTGTAATTCTAATTTGATCAGAATTCCTACCTGAAAATTTTGTCCTTACCATTTGATTTACTATTCAGTGCAATTAATTTTGTACTAAAATCCATCTGGAAAAAAAAATAATGATAAATAAATATTCTAGAATTTTTTTGGAATCTCATATCCAAAAAATCTAAAATTAGTAAACTAAAGATAAAAATTATATTATTCAAAATTTTATTTCATCTTTCAAATAATTATATCTTTATCCATTGTTTGCTCAAAGGTTTTTGTCAAACTTAGCTTATCAGGCTGAGTTTTTATTTCAAATTTTTTTGGTGCTATAAAGGAACCAATACCAGCTGCCCTTCTTGCTTCTTCTTGAGTGTATGGCTCTGTTTCTAAAGCTTTCATCCTTCTCTTGTGTAGTTTTGTCCTAAAATGTTCTTTTAGCGCTACTTCATCAATAAAATAGCGTCTTAAAAAGAAAAAATTTTATATTTTTTGTTTTTGATGAGTTAAGTAAAAGCTTTACGCGCAATGTACACAATAATTTTGAGCAGCACCTGGAACATCATGGTCAATTGTTTGATTTATAAGTTCGTAAGCATTTTTTAATTTTAAATCTTGATGAATTTGATCGTGATCTTTGGTTTTACGCTTTGTTTTGTAAATTTTGTGCAAATGAGATACTTTTTTGTGACTATGACTCTTTGATTTTCTGTTAGTGCTTTTCTTTTTGGCCATTGGAAATTTTCTTTTGGGTCAATTTATATTCTAAAAAACAAAAATTAAAATTTCAAGTGTGCTATCTTTTATTTACTTTGAACATGTTAAAAAAAAATTCCAAATTTAAAATTATAATATTAAATACATTAGTTAAGTTTTTCTTGATATTTAGCTATATTGTGAATGTGAATAAAAAAAATTTTGTATTAATTTTCATAAAAGGTTATTTATGTGACAACGTATTGATATAATTTTAATTTGAATACTCGAGAGACAATTAATAATAATTCCAAGCTATGAGTTAACCTAAGCTTGACCAAAAATGGCATACAGAAATCTAACAGATGTTTACATTTTAATGAGGAATAATGCAATATCCAGTCGGTCAGTATTTCACGACAATCAGGTATGATTCATCAGTCATTAATCTATTAATCTCTAATCTTAAAGCTTTTAAGTATTCTGATGATAGAGCTGCTTTAGTAGTTGATCTAGAATCAGGTAGCGTAAAAACAACGTCTAAGCTCCCTCCAGACTGGATGGGAGAAGTAGACGAAATACAGTTTGAAATGACTAGAATCAAAAACAAGCTTAAGGAACTATCTGTAATGCATGACAAACATTTGAATCGACCAACTTTCGATGACAATGTTGACGAAGAAAAGGCAATCGATTTTTTAACTAAAGAAATTACTCAAGTAAAATAACTTAAATTGAAAGTTTTATTTTTTTAAATTTTATTTAATACAAAAAGATATTGAGCAATTGTCAAGGCAAAATACGAAAGTTATCTAGTAAACGCTCATACTCTATGAGCTCCAAATCTTATACTGATGAGCGTTTGATGAAAAATATTGTCAAGAGTTTAGCTTCACAGCTACAGGAAATAACTTCAAATTATAGAGCAAATCAGAATTTGTATTTAAAAAGTAAAATTTTTAAAAAGAATTAAAAAAAAATCTAATTTTTTTTTAATAGAAATCCAAGCACGTAAAGAACGATCTAACATGATGTTCGATACATCTCAATATTTTCCTTCAAGCGCATTGATGACCGAAGATAATATATTCAATGATGATGAAATGGATTTCAGAACAGTAAATCAACGTCAGGAGCAGCTTCAAATTAATAGAATTAATGAGATGGTAATAAATGAACGAGAAACTGAAATAAACCACATTGTTAAATCTATAAGCGATTTGAATGAATTGTTCAAAGATTTGGCAACCATGGTTTCTGATCAGGGGACTGTATTAGACCGAATAGATTACAATATTGAACGAGTATCACATTCAGTTGAAGGAGGACTCACGCAATTGGAAAAAGCAGCCAAATATCAAAAATCAAATAGAAAAATGAAAGCCATTCTCATTTTAATTATTATATTTATAGTATTATTTGTTCTACTGGTATTGACCAAATTTTGATTTTTATTCTTTGCAAAGTCAAAATTTAAGACTAAAATTTTATTTTGTTTTAAAACATTTTATTTATTATCCTTTAAATTATTACATGTAAAACAGTTTTAATAAATAACTAGACTATTAAATTGTTTTACTTTTAAATTTCGTCGAGTGGGTTGTAAATTTCACATGATGGAATCTTAAAATTGTGAATAAAAATTATAAAATAGAAAAAAAATGCAAAATATCTGATTTATAGTAAAACTTGAAACAAAATTTCTCAGATAAAAGAGTCAAAAGGGTCAAAAACCACAATACGTGGTCCAGTTGATTCAGATAAGTTTTTTGTCTCATTTATTAAAAAAATTATGAAATTGAAAAATTTTTAAAATTTTGCATACTCTTACATACTAAATTACTCTCTATAGTTTCTAAGATTTGATTTGAAGAAATTGAAATTGAAAATTGAAAGATAATGAAAATTTATCACTAATATTCTATCTAAATATGAACCAAAAAAATGGGCTTTTAAATATTTTAATTTAAGGATTAATTTTTAGCTTTGTTTTAAATATCTTTTTTACTTAAGTTTTTTTGGTATGCATTAAATATATAAAATAGATTAAATTTCTATTTTAGAGAAAAATAATAAAGAAAAAATTCAAATTTTTCATAATAATAATATCAAAAATTGCAAATTTAAAAAATTTAGTCTGAAAATTTGTTTTTTTTCTATACATTCAAATTCATTTTTTATCAATTTTTTATCATAAAACATTCAAATTTATAAAAAGAATCATTATAATTCATTTAATTTAAACATTTAATTTATTTTCAGAATAAAAATTAAAAATTCAGATTTATGTCAGCTGAGCCATAAAGCAAAAATGTATAAAGCATTAATGATACAATTAATAAATTCTAATATTTAATTAAAAATTTCTATGCTTCTAGCTCAACTTTTGCACTACGTTAACTACTATTTTTCATATTTATTTAATTTTTTTTTTAAAAAATGTATTAATAAAATTTTAATATGCTAAAATGACTATGATGTATAAGACTATGTAGTAACAAAATTATTTAAAGCAATTAAAAGCAAACTCAAACTGAAAATATTTATGGTCCTTTATTACTACAATTCAGACATATTTATTGCGAAATCAATTGAATACTTCTTTTAAATTAGATTCAAAGAATTGATTTTTATCAATCTCATTAATTTCACTTTGAGATTGAATGGATTTCCAGTCATCATAGAAATTATGAAAAATGTTGCTGTTTAATAAGATTGAATTTGAAGCAATTTGTTTCATTAAAAGTACAGTTACATTTGAATTTTTGTTAGTGACTGGAATCAACAGATATTTTACTTTTAAAATTTGATTCTCTGTTGGTAAAATATCACAAATAGCTCCTTTATTCTTTAAATTTTTTAATATTTCATAGATATTCGATGTTTTTGATCAATTTGAAAAAAAAAATTAAAGATCAAAAACTAGGATTCATCTAAATTTAAATTTACATTTTCTTTTAAATAGCAACAAAATAGCTTGAACTGATTTGAATTCTCTTTAGTTTCTTTAAAACTAGTTTTAAAACTACATGTTGATTTTAAAATTAATGGCTTTTCAAGAACAAAAAATTTAAAAATCAAAATTTTTTTGCAAAAAAAATTTACTTCTCCATAGACTATTGACTCACATATACCAGTCAAGGATACAAATTTAGTGATTTTAATCTTATAAATTGAATTTAGATCTTTTTTTGGATTAAAATTATGTCTATTAGATTTTGAATCATCAAATTTTATTGACTATTGAAATTGTGTTAAGATAGCATATTTTAGAAGAATTTTTTAAAAATTTACTTGAACAATAGAAGGATCGAATTTTTTATCTAAATCTAATACTCTTTCAAATATGTCACATTTAATTATCAAATTTTCTATATTTAAAATATGTTTACGATGGCTTTTTCATTTTTTAAGTTACTTGATGGAAAAAAAAGCTGAATATGCTCATATTCGGGAGTTTCGTTCAGCCAGCTTTTTAAATGTTCCATTAAAAAACATTTTTCTTTTTGAAAAATTAAAAATTTTTGAAATCGAGAAAAAAATATTACCAATTTTCATGTTAAAGATCTCAATAATAAAAGCAGTATCGTCAATATCCATTAGATCAATGTCAAATTCAGACACCTTTGTTTCTGTGTATAAATTAATCAACCAGATTTTCTTATGGAAAAAATGAAATTTAAACAAGGCTTAGTTTTTGATAAAGACAAGTATTTAATAAATAGCCACTTTTATTTTTTCTTCAGTTTGGTTTAAATTAAGGCGTTCTATTTGATATATATTTTTTGCAAATACTTCTATTTCAGCCTTTGGTTTTTTTTCTAAAATAATTTTTGACAGCTTTCTGACTGATTCTTCTATTACCCAAGCATAATTAATTCTATCATCTGCTGGGGTTGACAAATTTTGCATAAATTTATTCATAAAAGAAAAGATGCTCTTTTGCTTTCCAAAAACTGAATCCAAAAATAATGTATCCTTGTATAAGCAATTAAATTTTTATATTAAATAATTAGGTGAATACTATTTGGTTGGATTTGACTAAGACTATGACCAAGTATGGTATTCGGCTATTTACATCAAGAAGTGAACAAATTGTCTCAAAATATTCTCTTAAAGTCAAACGAAATAGTTCGATTTCATTTTTATTGAATGCATCGAGATTTAACAAAAATATTTTTCCTTTAGAAATAATTTAGAATTGAACTAGTTTATTTTTAATTTTAAAAAGGTACATACCAGTTTGTTTGGTAAACCTCGTGTTTAATTTAATCATATCTTGAGCTTTAATAAAATTCATTTTTTTTCAAAATAAATAAGCGCCAATTTTAAATAGCCATATGGATTTTATTTGTATAGAAATCATAGAATATTCAATTAAATTTAACATTGCTTAAAAAACTAATCTTTAAATCTAGAAAAAATAAAAGTTTTAGTTATAGAGTTTCAATAAAAGGTAGAAATAATGAGTAGCTTAGCAACGTTTGCTACACAATTTTCATTTATTGGCTTGAATTAGAAAAAATAATATCAATCAGCTCTAAGATTATTATTTTAATAAATATTAATAAAAAAAAAGATATATAATTAATATATATAAATATGGCAAAACCAACGCCACTAGCTATAGGCCGTCCAAACCCACATATTTTACAGAGCAGAGGAGCCGAACCATACATTATGAATTTTTACTCAACTAGTTATTCAACAAGCTTTACCAAGGCTAATACTCAAAACAATAAAGGAAAATTCAAAGACATCCCTGCTTATAGTGGTGAGCCTGCTTTTAAACCAAGATCAGCACCATTGGAAAACAAAACTGGTTTTACAACTAACGTAAGGCCTCAAATCTACTATAATAGAAATTTGGATGAATATGATAATCCAGAAATGGGGTAATATTCCAAATATAAAATTTTGTAAAATTTGAAATTTATTTAAATATTTTAAGCCGAACTTTAGCAGATAATTATGTCACTATAACAAAACATGAATTCAAGCCATATATGCTTAATACTGGACTAGAAGAATTGCCAGTCAAATTATCTGATCCCAATTCTGCATTTACTCAAAATGCTTACAATCATAATCCAAGACCTGCTGATGTAAACTTAATGAATTGAACAAATTGAATAAAAAATTTTAAAAAATGATTTAGGTTGGCAAACAATTTTTAGATACTAGCATTCGAGCCCCTTATGATGTTTTGCCCAAGCATAAAGCCAGATTACATCAAATAAATGATCATAACCCTCTGTCAAATGAAAATTATGGCTATGTAAACTGAGTTTTGAGTATTTTTGTAATTTTTTTTTTAATTTTTACTAAAGGGTCCTTTTTATATGAGCACAGAGACTGGATCAAAATTTTTGGTTAATAAACATACAGAAAAAATGAATCCCTCTGTGGGACCCAAAGAAATTTCTGGTATTTTTAAGAACTTAGTGATTTAGTAATTTTATTTTCATATTTCCAAAGGCTTTGTGTCTAATCAAGAGGTTGAAGATGCTTTAACAAATGTACCTGGAGAAAGGTGGTTGCTTGAAAATAGACCAACTGGATATTCAGAAACGCATGGAAAATTTCAAAACTTTCCCTTTCCTAGAGTAAAATAAAATCAGTATAGTAAAAAATATTGATTTTTTTCTTTAGAATGAAACAAGTTTGCCAAACATTAGTAATCAAGAACAAACTTGGGACTCAACTTATGTGAAAACATTCAAACCATCTGATGTAATCAATAATTTTGTTTAAATAGAATTTTTAATTTATTTTATTTAAGATTAATCCAAAAGGAACAAAATACGAAAAAAAAACGTAAGATTAAATCGATAAATTTACTCAAACTTTTATTATTTACAAATTTAGGGAATATAAGGATACATTTTTGGGAAAGCGTGATCCAGAACCTATAATGGGTCAAAAATTAGGCACAGCAGTAGTTGGAGAAAAAGAAATAGGTGGACAATCTCACAATGAACTGGGACATGTTAAAACTCTTGATGATCAGAGAAGATTTTTTACTAATTATCAATTAAAGTAAAATTAGAATTGACAGTGTTTATGAGTTAATTAAAATTTTATTTTCAAGACATTATGATATGACACCAGTTGCTAAAGACAGGGAAGGATATGTAGTCGGTGGATTGAAAAATATTCAAGCGGATGGCTATACAAAAAATAATAAAATTCATTCTAATGGTGAATTGATAAATACACTTGGAACACTTAGAGCAATGGATTCATACCAATCAAGGTTTGAATTTAAAAATCTTATTATTATTGAAATTAATGAATAAATTTTGTTTATTCAAAAGGAGTATAAGAGCTAATGACAGATTTTATGATGATCATGTTCATGACCACAAATTTACAATACAAAATAAGAATGTAACTTTTTCTGACAACAACCCTTACTCAGTTCAAACAAGTTCGTTTTAGAGTTAAAGTTTAATTCTTAATTTCGATTAAATTGAATTTTTGAAATAATAATTTTTTATAAAAAATTAAATAAATTAAAAAAAAAAACAAAGTTTATTGTTTATTAGGATTTTTTAAAAAAATTCGAAGTTCTTTTTCTAATAGAAGAGAAAAAAAATTGGAACAATCTTAAGTAAGATAAAATAATTAAATTTTAAGATTTAATTAAATTATAAATTTAATTTATAAATTTAATTCACATTTAACTATTTAAATAAAAAACTAAGCTAGTCATCGGGCTTTATTTGACATGATTTAAAGCAAGGGCAACAATATGTTGCAAAAATATCTTTTGTTCCATGGTCCTTTAAAATCAGATTTAAAAAGCGCTTAAAAAAAATAATTTTCATATCTTTTACTTGAATAATCATTCCATTTTTAACCTGGAATCGCACCAATGGTTCCAAACATGGATAAAATATACAACTTAGTTCATTTCCCATTTTTTAAAGCTTTTTCAAATGAAAATAAAGTCTTTTATCAAGTTGAAATTTTTTCTACGCTTCAAATCATTTATCAAGTCAAAATTTCAAAGAAATTATATAATAAAAATCAATTTTTTTATTACAAAATGAATTTTATTTTTCTTTGAGAAATTTTATTTAAAATCTAAAAGCACGTTCCTTATATAAGAATATCTATTTAATTTTACATAGTTAAAATTTAGCTATTTATCTAAATAATATATTTATTCATATATTTATTTATTATAATTTAAGCTAGTAAACTAAGAAAATATTTCATTGACCAAATACCCATAACATAAGCCAATTGTTATAAATTTTATTTTGATTTCTATTTCCAATCCACTCGTTCATATGCTTTATTTTGTAGAAATTTTTAAAAAATAAATTATTTTTAATCTCGAAATTAGCTTTTAGCATTTTAATTAGAATTTTTTCCGAAAATGTTTTTTTTTTACTTTCTTTGATTATTTAAAATAAATAAGATTATTAAAAACAATTTTATATTCAATTTGAAT
>PJRA01000216.1:1828680-1882883 GCA_016987375.1 Brachionus koreanus
TATGTCCAAGCCATCGCAATCTTTTGTTCTTAATACATTGACTTAATGGCTCTGAATTTGTTCTTGTGTATAGTTCAGCATTTGACAATGTCTCAGGCCAGTGTATTCCCAAAATCCTTCGAAGGCTTCCAATATGGAAGGTATTCAGACTTCTTTTATCAGATTCACACATAAAAAATTAAAGTTAACTTTATTTTGCTTTTTTTCAATTTTGAACAATTCAGAATTTTTCTTTCAAAAAACAATGAAACACCCATTTTTTTTTAATTTGAAAAAATTAAAATTGTCATTTGAATTTGATTAAAGGAAATAATTGCTTTAATTAGAAATAATAAAGATTTTGATTTATTATGGAGAAAAAATGGCAACTAATTTAAATAAATTAGATTTTCTATAATTTAACTAGTTTATTGATAAATTCAAAAGATTGGTCATAAAAATTAAAATTTTGATCATCAATTTTATGATTTTAATATTAAAATAGTTTATTTTCGAGGAAAAAAACGTCTGAAAACATTCATAAAAAAATTATAATTTAATAATGTTAATAATTTTAAAAAATAATGATCTTCTATTTCTAATATAAATTATGAAGATTAAGACATATAAATAGTCGAATTCAATATTAATTAAAATTAGTATTTTTCGGTTTTAATATCCTATTATCCATTGTGAAGATAGTCTGCTTTAGCTAATTTAATAAATAAAATATAATAATAATAAGACAGCATTAGAGTTCGAAAAAATGGTTGAATTATCATCTGCAAACATTCCATTGGAAAGCAGCATTCATTCAACCAACTTAATCCGCATCAAACACTTATTTTTAATTTTTGTTCGCCAATTTGATGCCGAAGAATACAAGCTTTTTTGTCATTACATGAAAAACCTTTTAAATCAGCCGGCAAAAGATCCTTTCGAGCTTTTGGGTAAGTTAATTAGTAGTGGCATAGAATAAAATATTAATTTCATCTATTTAAATTAGATAACATTGTTAATGAGATTCAATCAAGTGGATTTTATGATAGTTCGGATCAGGAAGACTCATCTATCATTAATGAGTGTAATTATTACTCAAAAGATTCGATCAGTGATGATGAATCCGGGCACGAAGAGCATAGAAACAAAATATCTAAATTAAACAATAAAATCGATGCTGAATTGGAAAAAAAATACCAGTTAAATAGCACCATTAGCAGCCAAGAAAAAAAGCATTTGGCCAAAAAGCTCGGTCTTACTGAGCGTCAGGTTCAAAATTGGTTTAACAAACGAAAAACGCTCGAGGACACAAATGAGAAAATACTTCAGGATAACGAAAATTTAGATAAACGAAAGGGTGTTAATAAAGAAGCGAGAAAATCATCGATTGAAGAGACAAATGATGAAAAAGAAAATGGATCTTTTATTAGTGAAAAAAGTAAAATTAGATTTTTAAATTTATCGTTTTGATTTTTAAATTTTCAATTCAGAAGAAAATACTGAACAAGTAAAGCCTCGAAGAAGAGGCCGTCCAAGATTAAGCGAAAGTCTAGCTAATGATAAAGAATCATCCAGTCGTCGATCGAACGTAAGACGCTCATCTCTGATCGACAAGGACAGCATAAAAGACTCTAGTTCTCCTCCCCCTAAAAAAGCATGCCGAGGATATACCGACGAACAAGTGAAGAAGCTTGAAGAACACTTTCAGGCTGATAACCATGCCGAGCAATCTTCTTTAGGCGTTATCGAAAAAGAAACAAAATTGAGTGAATATTTGGTCAAAAAATGGTTTAAACTTAAACGTGAATCGTTAAAACAAAGTGATGTTATTTCTAAATCTATTGTTGAAGAGAAAACCCAGTCTGACAATTTAGAAAAAGAAGAAAGCAATTTAAATGAAGACAAGTCTGAAAATAGTTCAGAATCAAAAGAATCCGAAAATGATAGTGAAATTATTAAAAATTTTTCTTCTGATATAATCGAAGAATTGGAAAAAACTTTCGAAAAAACACCCGTTCTAAGACCCTTGGACAAAAAAGCTTTAAGTCTAAGACTTGGTTTGAAAACAACTGAAATCGATAGATGGTTCAATTCAAAGCGTAAATTAAAAGAAAAAGTTGTTTAAATTGTTAACATTTAATGAATCTTCATAAAATAGTTTTTTTTTTAATAAATTTTATCATTTAATTTTTCTACTGTACTAAATTGTTAATAAAAATGTATAAATAAAAAAATTATTTTTTTTGGATGAAAAGCTATTTTTTTTAATCAAAAAGTGGTTCAATTAACAATAAATGCATTTTTTGCTTGTATCTTTAAATTATATCAAGAAATCAGAAAAAAAAAGTTAAACTTCACAAGCACTTTTAAAATTAATTTAAAGCAAATATCATAAGGGATTTGATTTAAAATTAAATTAATTCGTAATAATGAAATTCTCGGTTGAATCTGAGTCAATTAAAATATTTAATCAAAACGAATGAACTTTGAGTGTTAAAATCAATGAAACATTTTGATTTTAAAATTCATGAAAAAAATAAAAAACTGCAAGGTTCAATTTTGTTTTCTTCAATCATTTCTAAGTATTTTTCTTATCATGTTTTTAATTATTCAGTGTTTTGTAATTTTATTTTAATTTAGATAAAATAGATTAAATTTTTTAAAAAAGTTTAATCAGGAATTTTATTCTAATAGTTAATTTTTTAAAAAATCAAATAAAATTTTTTCAATTTAAACCTTGAAAAAATCTCAAATAACATTCTGCCTTAAATAGTAGATGATTAAAAAAGGATCACAATAATTTTCATTCATAGCGAATAAGTAATATAAAGAGTAGTAGTAGTAAAGTAGAACTGCGACTTGGACATAGTCCAAGTAGAGCCCTAAAGGGCTGTAGCAGTCGCTTCGAAAAAATTCTCCTTCATCCAGACGTCCAACTTCGCCTTAAAACTGTTCAAGCTTCGTGCATTAACAACGTCCGTTGGCAATTTGTTCCAAATTGTCGTGACTCTGTTTGTAAGGAAATTAAATCTTGGTTGAAAGTATCTCATTTTCTCTCTGTATATAGTTCTATTGTGAGATCTGAGGTTGTATATTCTTTTTTGAGTGTCCAAACACGCGAAAGATAATTTGTTTGTTATTTTATTTAGCACTTGAATTTTAATCTTATTTTGATTTAAATATAGAATAAATTATCGAGTATTTTAAAAAAGACTTTATAAAGTGTCTTTGTTTTTAAGAAAATTCATTTTTGCTTGATTTAAATTTTTTAATTAAAACAAAAATAGATAGAATATCATTTTTAGTGAAATAAATGCAAATTTTATTCCAATCATATAGTTTTGATTCTTAGATTATTTTTTATTTTTGGTATTTGATTATTCTGTCATAGGAATAAGCTTTGAATCGCAATGGATTTTGATATGAATCAAAACGACCAATTTTTTAAACTATTGACCTATGATTCAATGCAACAAATTAAACAAAACATTAACAAAGAAAAAACTCGAATTGAAATTGAAAAGAATGATTTTGAAATGAGTGATTTTGATGACAAAAAAAAAAGAGTCAAAGAAAAAAAACAAAATTCAGACAAAGAATTTCAAGTTGGCAAAAAACTCCCGAATAAATATCGGTTTTTGTTTCCAAAAAAATTTTTTGGAAAACCTATTGAAGAGTTAGATGAATTTTATAAATGCGAATACGTAAATTAGACATATTAAATAATTAGATTAAAATTTGAATTTTTTTTAAATAGGTTTTTATTGTAATAAATAGCACTTATCAAATATTTAGATTTAGCGCTACCAAATCTCTATATCTGTTTAGTCCTTTCAACAAATTTAGAAGAATCGCCATATTTCTTCTAACACATTGATATCCTTTTTGAATAATTAAATCTAAAATTTAAAAATCAATCTATTTTATTTTCTTAACCTTATGATACGCTTTTTAGCTCAATAGTCATGTTGACAATTCTTTTCAACTGTCTTATTATGGCATTACCAGCGAATTCAGTACCGGAGTCAACTGAGTATCATCAAATTTATTTATTAATTTGTCCAATTTAAAAAAAAATATTAAGAATTATTTTCACTTTGATTTATACATTTGAGGCTTTTATAAAAATAATCGCTCGGGGTTTTTTGATGAAAAAATTTACATTTTTACATGATCCATGGAATTGGCTGGACTTAATTGTTTTAATTTTAGCGTAATTTTATCATTTAAATAATTAGCTTGAAATTATGATTTGTTATTTATCAGATATAGCACAATTTTTGTAAGATCATTGGGAAATTTGTCTGTTCTCAGAACACTTAGAGTTTTAAGAGCTCTAAAAACAGTTGCTATAGTTCCAGGTATTCAATAATTGACTTTAGTATTGGTAATATCTCTAAATATATTTCAAAGGCCTAAAAACTATCGTGGATTCATTAATACAATCATTAATAAGACTAAGAGATGTGGTCATACTCACAAGTTTTGTTTTATCGGTTTTTTCATTGATTGGACTTCAACTGTACATGGGTGTACTCAAGCGCAAATGTGTAATTAATGGTCCAACAAATATGACAAATGAAGAATACACCATCTTTACTTCTGATAAAAGTAAGTTAATTTAATAATATCCGAAAATTAAATTAAACTGAATAGAAAATTGGATGATTGATTATAATGATGAATTCATACTTTGTGGTAATAATTCTGGAGCAATGTAAGTAAAATTGTCAGAAAAGAAATTTTTTTCTATGATTCGATGAAGGAGATGTCCAAATGGAAGTTCTTGCCTCCCGAATATTGGCGAAAATCCAAACAATGGATATACTAATTTTGATTCCTATGGGTATGCGATGCTATCTTCATTCAGATTAATGACCCAAGACTACTGGGAAGATTTATATAAATTAGTAGCTATTAACTACAATTTTTTTTTTAAAATAATAATTTTCGATTTCAAGATTTTGACTTCTGAGGGTCCATATCAAGTTTTTTTCTTTGTAGCAGTAATATTTTTTGGATCTTTTTATTTAATAAATTTGATATTGGCAATTGTGGCACTTTCATACAAAGAACAGCAAATAAAAGCTATCAAAGAAGCTAATTTAAAACAAGAAAAGAGAAGAGCTGTAATTAAAAAATTCCATTTTCAAATTAAATTCTGTAATTATATTTTTTATAGGAAGAAATTGAAAAAAGCTTAAGCCCCCTGGAAGAAAAAAATAGCATGAAATTTGATCTTTCAGTTTCAGTTAATTCACTTTTTGATCCTAATTTAGCAGACATTTTTTACGAAAGAAACATTGAATCGAATATTTGCCCTCGAATCGAAAGAATCAACAGCAAAGAATCGCTAGTCACTTGGGATTATGATTCAATTAAAAAAAAGGATAAATTAAATAGTTATGAACTAAATAATTCAAGCATTGCCTATATAGATAAATCATATTTTGTTAAACAAGCTCATCATGTAAATAGCAAGTTTAAAACCAACTTTATATCCAGTTTTTCGGAGCAAAATTCTGTTCTAAATGACGAGATTTTCTCAACTCTTATGCCAAATTCTGAAAAGACAAACGCAGAAAAATTAAATGAAGCGGTCAGAAAATGTAATTAAAACTCAATTTTTTATCCAACATTTAAAACTTATAAAATTTAGATTCAATATTTTACAAGAATAAAAATAAAACTGGCCATGTAGAAGAATATAGCCGAATTCTTTATAAAATTTTTTGTTCTTGGGAATGCTTACCTAAATATAACAAGATACAGGTGAAGCTTTTAAAGAATTTGTATTGCGTTGTGAATTTTGGAACAAAAAAATGAAACTTTAAAATTATAATAGGTTCTTTGTTTTGAGTCTAAAAATCTTTTTGAAAAATATATCAGTTGATAAAGTAGAAATACAAAAATTTAATTAGTGCGAAATTCGGAAAAAAATTACATAGTTTTTGTCAAGAAAAAAATTGCATATTAACTAATAAATTTTGCAGAACGATTTTTAGACACTTAGGAAAGCATTTAATTCAATTTTAAGTTACTTTTTCTTTTTAGTTCTAATATTCACAATGCCAGTTTTAATGAAATCAAAGAATTTTTAATTAAAAAATCATATATTAATAAAATAATTATAGAAAAGCTTGGGAATTGTTGTTTTAGATCCGTTTTTTGATCTATTTATTACAATTTGCATTGTTTTGAATACCCTTTTCCTTGCTCTGGATCATCATAACATGAACCAGAACTTAAGTGAAACGTTAACAAAAGGAAATTATGTAAAATTACAAAAATTTAAAATTTTTTAATTTTTTTTTATATTTTCCAAAAGTTTTTTATAGCCATTTTTACTGCCGAAGTGGTTTTAAAGTTGTTAGCACTCAAGCCATCGGAATATTTTAAGAGCAGATGGAATATATTTGATGTATTAATTGTAGCTATAAGTCTAACTGAATTATTTCTTGCTAGCAAAAAAATGCTGGTTCTTAGATCATTTAGATTGGTAAAAATTAAATTGAAAATTTTTTCATTTAGATTATTTAATGTATGAACCTTTAAAAGCTAAGGGTATTTAAACTAGCAAAATCATGGCCAACTTTAAACAAGCTAATTTGTATTATCGGAGAGACAATTGGTGCTCTAGGAAATCTAGTTTTTGTTTTAGGAATAATAATATTCATATTTGCTGTAATGGGAAACCAATTATTTGGATCAAAATATATCGAAAATAAACATGTTTGGAATGGTGAAATTCCAAGATGGAATTTTGTTGATTTTTTTCATTCATTTTTAATCGTTTTTCGTGTTCTATGTGGTGAATGGATTGAGTCAATGTGGGATTGCATGCTAGTTGCTGGATGGTCATGTGTTCCTTTTTTTCTCTTTACAATGATTATTGGAAATTTAGTAGTAAGTGAAATTTTTTTTCATGTTTATTGAAATAATTTAATTATTGAATTATTAAAAATTTTAGTTACTCAATTTATTTTTGGCTCTTCTTTTATCATCATTTGGTACAGACAAATTAAATGATGAAAAGAACAGTGAAAGTGAAACGAGTGGAATACAAAAAGCTTTAAATCGAACAAAAAACTTTTTTTTGTTATTAATTTTGTTTGTTCTAAGAATAACTCGGCAAAAAAAAGAGATAAAATTGCCTCAAAATGAGATAAATAGTTACATGCCAAACATGAACAATGACGTTAAACAAAATAATTGTTATGATAATTCATCTTTAATAAATAACAACATCCAAAAAGTTGAAAAAAAAAAAAAATTAAAATTAACCAAACTCAGAAAATTGACTTTTGATTTGGTTGAAAATAAATTTTTTGAATTTTTTATCATATTCTTGATAGTTTTGAGCAGCTTGTTTTTAGTAAGTAGACATTTTTTATAAATTTTGTTATCAAAGCTTAAAATTTAAAATTTATCAAACAAAATTCTAATTTCAATATTTTTTTCAAATATCTTAAAAAATTTTTTTTAGGTTTTTCACAAATCGATATAAGATATTTGGGTGAGTCAAAAAATTTTGCGTTTTTTTTTTTTAATTTTTTTAAATCAATTTAAAAAAAAAGTAATAGTTGGCAAAACTTCAAATTATAAACCATTATGCTCTGTAGTCTTTAGCTTCCTATCAGAGTGTATTTCGATTCTTCTCGGGTTTTGGAGCCAAACAATTCATGACACACTTCTTCGACTTGATCTTGGTTAGTAAAATGCTGTCCTCTTATAAAATGACCCATTGAGTGAAAAAACATGATAATCAGAAGGAGAAAGATCTAATCTATTTGCTGGATGAGGAAAAAGTTCGATCTCATCTAGCTCTTCTATTTTTGCCATTGTACTTCTAACTGTATGAGGTCTAACGTTATCTTGAAGAAACAAAACAATTCCATCAAACACATAACATCATCTTTTTATCCTTTTTATCTTATTTATCATCATCTTCTTTCACAACTGGCTGAGCTGGTTGAGATGGGCCCAACCATCGAGAGTTTTCTTTCTCTAAAGGTTCGCTTACAAAGATGCTAAAATAAAAATGAAAAATATTCAGCCTTTTAAAAAACGCAAAATTTTATGACTCTAATTGTTGCAAAAATTAATTTAAAAAAAAAATTAATCCGGCAGTTTTTCAATAAAAATCAAATTAATAAAGATTATTAGATGAAGCGATTCGACTATAACTCTGAGTTTAATCTACATAATGATAAGAATAAATATTATTAATTAAAATTCAGTGATTTATCGGTATTTTTGTATCATGTTCAAGTTTTTTTAGTTTTAATTCTTCAATCTACTGGTTCAATAATTCAAAAGTTTAATTTAATTTTAAGAAAAGAAAATTTGAATTATAAAATTGAAAAATTGCTAGTAATTAACCGGTGATTGATTCGAGTTTTAAAAAAATATTTGAATGATCATTTAAATTTTTTGCAGTATTAGATAAAAGTTAGTTAAATCATTTGAGGTTTAATTTTATTGTTTGCAAAACAAATTTAATTAAAAAAAATAACCAAATTTTTTTTCAATTTTCGAACTTTCTTTTACAATTAACTAATTAGTAATCTTATTTTTTTATCATTTACCAAATTAAAACCAATTAATTCTTCTTGGTTTTTTTACGAAATTGTTGATAACTTGTCCTAAAGATTTATTTTTTTTAAAGGCTATAGAAGACAAAAGTATACATTCTAAACCTAACTTGAAAAACTTAATAAATATTGTTGACAAATTTTTTACCTATACATTTGCCCTGGAAGTTGTTTTAAAATGGGTAGCATATGGCTTAAAAAAATATTTTTCCGACTGGTGGAGTTGGCTTGATTTTACTATTGTTCTAGTAATTTTTTTTTTTTTAATAAAATAAATGAAAAAAAAATTTGAAGGTTTCTCTTAGTGGATCAGTTGCTTCTTTTATAGGAGTAGCAGACATTCCTGCTTTTAAAGTAATGAGAACCCTTCGTGCTTTGCGACCTTTGAGAGCTCTTTCTCGCTTCGAAGGTATAAGAGTAGTTGTAAACGCTTTAATCGGAGCAATACCAGCAATTCTCAATGTTTTGCTAGTTTGTTTAGTTTTTTGGTTAGTGTTTAGCATAATGGGTGTTCAATTATTCGCAGGAAAATTTTATAAATGCGTTTATTCAAACATGAGCAGAGTTCCTTTTGATGAGGTAAAGGATATTGTAGAATGTGACCGCAAGAATTACACTTGGATTAATTCAAAAATAAACTTTGATAACGTAGTCAATGCATATTTAGCCTTGTTACAAGTTGCAACATTCAAAGGATGGATAGAAATAATGGCTGACGCCGCCGATATGAGTCATGAGGTATTATAATTAGTTTATACTGAAACTTATTATTTATTTATTTATTAAATCAACATAATAAAGATAAATCAACAGCCTAGAAAAGAACAGAGTATTTATATGCTATTGTATTTTGTTTTTTTCATTATTTTTGGATCATTTTTTACTCTCAATTTGTTCATTGGTGTCATAATAGATAATTTCAATCAGCACAAAAAAAAACATGGTAGAAAATTCAGCTTTTAATTTTAAATTTAACTTTTAACTTTAAATTTATTCTTTTCAAAAACAGGAAATGAAGGTTCGATTGATGTATTTATGACAAAAGAGCAAAAAAAATATTATAATGCGATGAAAAAAATGAAAGAGAAGAAACCTCAGAAAGCATTGCCAAGACCTAAAGTAAACTTTATAATTAAGATATTTTGAATTTTTTAACCAATAAAAATTTTTAGCTTTTATTTGCCAGAGCTATGTTTGACTTAACTAGCAACCAAAAATTTGATGTTTTCATCATGATTTGTATATTTTTAAACATGGTGGCAATGTGCACTGAAAGTTATCAACAATCTGAAAAAATTGTTCAAGTTCTATCCATAATCAATCAGATTTTCATTGCTATTTTCACAATTGAGTGCTTTATAAAACTGATTGCTCTAAATTGGCGATTTTTTATATTTCCATGGAACATTTTTGACATGATTATTGTCATTCTTTCTATTTTAGGTATGTTTTCCGGTGAACATAATAAGTTTTTTATATCAAATTTTAACTTTAGAAAAAAAATTTTTTTAATATTTTCATTGCTCTCATTTTTATGAGATTACCACTGTATCAATATTTAAACAAAATAGATTAAAAAGCAATTTTTTACCTCCTTAAAACAATAAGAAAATAAAAAAAAATAAAAAGATAGTAGTAGTGGTAAAACATACTGCGACCCAAGAAAGGGTTAAGCTTTTACAAGCTATAGTAGTAAATAATTCGATTTAAGCCATTTATCCAGTCTAGCTTTAAAAATATTTTTTGTTTTAGAATTAACTATTTCTTCAGAAAGGCTATTCCAAATTTTAACCACACGATTTGTCAAAAAATGATGCATACAATTTCTTCTCTTACCATGCATTTTATGTGTTTTCTCAAATTGTATACTTGATTAAGAGAAAAGTTCATTCCATTAATAAGTTGAACACACTCATTTGTTGCTCTTCTCTAAACTTTTTCAAGTTCATCGATTTCTTTTTCTAAATATGGGCATCAAGAACGTATTGCAAACTCTAAGTGAGGCTGTAAAAGCGCTGTTTTTATCATTCTTAAAGAGTCTTTATTTAAATATCTGAAATTTTTTCTATCATTCTTAGCATTCTGTTAGCACGACTTGTGCAGTACCGGACTTGGTTTGTCCATTTAAGGTCATTTTATAGATACCTAAATCCTTTTCTAGAGTCGTTTTAGATAGTTTTATAGTTCCATATTTATTAAAAATCGTATTAACTAATATGCATTACAAGGCATTTTTCGATGTAAATCATGAGACCAGATGAGAGACCAACTTGAAATATGAGCGATTTACAAAAGATTTATTTTAGCCTTTCAAAGTATTTTAATTTATAAAAATATAATTTAATGCATCTGTATTTCTTTATTACTTTTGACTTTTCATAATTGTTTTATTCATATATAAAAAGATAAAATACACCTTGATCTACGCAATGACATTTACCAATTCTTTCATTTGCGTCATTTTTCAGATTTTTTAGAGAATCAATATAAAATTAAAGAACTTTAAGCTGCTTCTAAATTAATTTAATTATTTGAAATAATTTTTTTAGCATTTTTAAATTAATATTTTAAGGAATGATATTTGAGGAATTTATGAAGCATGTTCTGACATTTTCACCTACAATATTGCGGGTTGTACGAATTGTCCGAGTGGGTAGAGTTTTAAGATTGGTTAAAGGAGCCAGAGGAATAAGAACACTATTATTTGCATTAGCTATTTCGATGCCAGCTCTTATAAATATTGGCTTATTGCTTTTATTAGTCATATTCATCTATGGCATATTTGGAATGTTTTTTTTTATGTACGTAAAATATGATGCTGGCTTAAATGAACTATTTAATTTCGAAAATATTTACCGAAGTATGATAACTCTTTTTCCATTATGTACTTCTGCAGGTTGGGCATCTGTCCTCAAAGCTTTGACCAATGAACATCCACCTGATTGTGACCCTACAGCCAAGACATTTTCCCAGATATCAAAAGGAAACTGCGGCAATAGTAGTATAGCTATATTGTATTTAGTGAGCTATTTGGTGATCAGTTTCCTTGTCGTCATTAACATGTATATAGCAGTTATATTAGAAAACTTTAGTCAAGCTAGAGAAGAAGTGCAACAAGGACTCACTGATGATGATTATGACATGTTTTATCAAATTTGGCAGCGCTTTGATCCTAATTGTACAGAATTTATACCTTATGATAAAATATTTGATTTTGTCGATAGTTTGGAGCATCCTCTAAGAATTAAGAAACCCAACAGTCTCAAATTGATTTCAATGAATTTGACTATATGTGAAAACAACCTTGTTCATTGCGTGGATATTTTAGATGCGCTCACTAAAAATTACCTCGAAACTCCACAAGAAATTCAGCACACAATTCCTCTTAATATTCTTAAAAGGAACAGACCGAGTGGGTACAATCCGATAACTACAACTTTAAAAATTCAAAGAGAAAAATGCTGCGCCAAAATTGTTGCAAAAGCACTGAAAAATAATGTAATTAAAAAGAGAAAAGCACGACTCAAATTCAAATTAGGTGAAAAGTTGCCAATTGAAGATTTTACTATTGATGGTTCTCCTAATAAAAATACTTAATAATTTTAGGAAAAATAATTTTTTGTTATTTTAATATTAATTTTGTATATTTATTTAATTTGGTTTAATTAGTTTTATTAACTGGAAATTTTTTGTATATTAAAATTTTTTACTTAAAAAATCTTTAGTTAAAACATCAAATATCTTGTCAATTTTTTAATTGAGAAAAAAAGCTAGATTTAAACTTGATCCTCTGAATTATTGATTGAAAAGCTAGAATTCATATTTGAAATAATTCATAAGTTGATAAGAAAATAATTTATAGATAGGATTCCATCAAGCTTATAATCATTAGATAAATATTCAATTTTTTTAAAATAATTGTCTGAACTTGATGCTTTTCTCTCAGCAGTTCTTCAATTTTTTAATAAAAAAAATCATTTTTAGCTGGAGCAACTTATAATACTGAGTTATTTAGTCTTGATTCTTAAACTGGCATCATTTTTTAGATAATTTCTCTTGGAAACAACAATTTTAATTAGTTTTATTTTTTTTTTCATTTGATTAAAAGCGAAATAAAGATTTAGAAAAATTTCATCAGCATTACATTTTTCTGATAAACAGACTTAAATCATAAATCTCTATTTTTATTGATCCTGTTAGACTTTGTTTAAAAAATTAATAAAATTTAGAATTATTTAATCATGATAATCTAATCAAATATATTCTAGCCAACAGCTGATTTATCAATTTTTTTATATAAATTATTCTGATTTTTATTATTTTTTAGTGGAAAAATTCAGATTTTGTTTTGAGTTTTGTTGACATCAATAAAATAAATTTGTGACTAAGAATTATTTTTTTAATACTTTACTTTTAATTAAGTTTTATTGTTGGAAAAAAATCTTAGAAATAATCAAAAAATAAAAAGATAAGATTGATTTTAATTTTTAATTTGTCTACAGAATACAATCTTTTCTCAAACTATTTAAAAAAATTAAATCTAATTTACACAATCAAGAGGTTATAAATAAATGCTTTAGCCGTTCAGAGAATATCGGGATTTTCTCCTTACTATAATTAGAAGACAATTAAATTGATAAAATAAGCTTTTATCTTAGAATCTGCATTAAAATATTTAGAAGTTTTTATCAATTGTTTTCTTAAATAATTTATTTCAAAATGAAGAAAAAATTTAAAATTAAAATCGATAACTCCGTTTTAATATCTAGATAAAAATGAATAAAACATTTTTCAGGGATAAATTTAGAACAGAAATCAGAAAATTAATGAAATAATGCATCATTTTAAGAAAATTTAAATTATTTTTTGTTTAAACTTAAACAAAAGTTTTTTAATCATATTTCGAACATTATAAAAATAAATGTCAATTAAATTATATTTCATTTCAAATTAAATTTCAATTCCGTTTTTGATGAATTAATTTCTAAAATAAATACTTGATATTTAGATATAATCTAAACGTAATCATCTGAAGTATATAACTAAGAAGATTTTTATTTTTAAGCAAAAAGACCATTTTTTTAGAAAATTTTTCCAGCTGCTGATGCAAATTTTTTTTTGCTAATTAAAAGTTTACTACTACAGAAAAATTATATATACTCTTTTTTCTAAAATAATCTGTATTAGATAAGAGTAGATCCAAACTATCAACAATTGATCTAAATCTGTTTTTTTTTTTAATATTTTCCTATAATATTCTGATTAGAATGTCTAGAAAAATAAATAAAATTAAATAAAAAAAATTTAATACTTCAATCATTAAATAAATTCTTACCTTATGCTTCACATAATAGAGATAAGTTAATAATTTATTTTTTTTCTAAACTAAAATGAATACGTATTCATCGAATAAATTCAGGAATTTTAGAAAAAAATTGTTTACTAAATAATTAATTTTTCTCGATTAATCTAATAATATATTAGAATAGCAGAGTACTTTATTATTAAAAATTATTAAAAATAAAGACAGAATCTAATTATTAAATTTTGGTACCCTTTTAAATAAATAAACAGTATTTTCTTTTGGAATGTTTTATCATTATAAATAATCTATAAACTAAATCTATAAATAATAAATGATCATTTAATATATATTTTTACTAATCTTCAATTTAATGTTTGATTTTATTGTAAAATTTTATTGATCCATTGATTCTAAAGAAGAAATTAAATCAAATTATTTTCCTTTAAGTCTTTAAGAACTATGAAAGAATTAATTTATTGAAAAATTGTAAGACTAAGCATTATTTAATGTAAGATTTATATCTAAGCAGTCAAATGTAAAAAGCAATTAAATGTATATAAATTAATAAATATTCAAAAAATAATTTGTCTAAAGGTTTTTTTTTTTTAAATATTTAGATATGTAATAAAAAGCTAGCAATGAAGTTTGCTATTTATTTTTTGTCTTTTTTATTGAATGTGTGTTATTGTACTCAAGAGGAAGTGCCATTAAGGATAAATAATTCGACAATTTTATCTGGCAATTACAACTGGCCTGTTCTAAGTCTAAGTGTATTTTCTTTATTCGGTATTTTTGGAAATATTCTAGTATGCTTGACAATAAAGAGAGACCATGATCTTCAAACTAAAACCAATTTTTATTTATTTTCGTTGGCTATTGCTGATTTGGCGGTATGTTTAATAGTAATACCACTTTCCATTATTCAAGATTTTTCAAGTAAGTTTTTTAACTTTTTCATTTAGTGTCAAATAATTACTTTTACACACTTACTAATAAATAAAAATTTTTATTTTAAATTTATTTTACATCAAAAAACCATCTTTTTAAAAATTCAATTTATAATATTTAATTTAATTTTTATTTTATTTAAAAGATAAGTGGGTTTTTAGTAAAGACCTTTGTGTTTATTGGATTTTTTCAGGTAGATAAAAAATTGAAAATAATTGATAGAACTAAAATAATTATTTTTTTTTTATAATTAAAGATATTCTATTGTGTACGTCCTCAATTTATCATCTGTCAACTCTATCTATCCTTCGTTTTATAGCAATTCAGTATCCACTAAAATCAAATCGAACAACCTCTTACAAGATTACATTTTTTATCATATTTTTAATATGGGCTGTTTCCATTCTTTTGTCTAGTATGATTATCTACTTGGGTTACACAGATATAAGTAATGTGATTAATTTTGAAACAAAGCGATGTATGCTCAAAAATGACAATTTTATTATTTACGGTTCAATTATTTGCTTTGTAATTCCTATTTTTATTATGATTCTTATGTTCTTTCTGATGACACGTAAACTCCGTCAGCAACTTAATAAGCTTGATAAAATAGACAAAAAAATCGGATCGGATAAAAAAATGGGCAATAGAAAAAAGTCTAATGAATTTAGATTACAGCCTTCTAATCGTCAGATCAAAAAATTTTCTAAATCCTTCGACAAAAGCCCCATATTTTCAGCTAAATCATCCAGCTCTAAAAATGAACATGAGTTTTGTAATACAAACCCAGGATGTGATTGTATTGCTCAAAATTTTGATGCAAACCAAAATAAGAGAGTATACAAAGACTATCATTTGCGCCGACATGCAGCCAGAAGTGTCATGCAAAGTGCTGCTTTCAAAAATTCAATTGGATCAATAATGTCAAATCAAACCAGCAACTACAGCCAAAATTCATTTCAAAAACAACTAACTATTGAGTCTTATACCAATAAGACAAAAAAAAGAGATTCCATGTACAAATCAAGCACGTTTTTTAAGAATTATGAAATAAAAAATGTTATTTTAAACCACATAAATCAAATGGACATGCAAAATGAGCTTAAGGCCTTAAAAGTGCTTGGCATTGTGTTTATAGCTTTTTTAATAGCATGGTTACCTTATTGTCTAGTCAATATTATTATAGCTATTTATTCAATCAACAAAATTAATTCAATTTTATTGCAAAAATTTTTAAGTTTTCTTACATACTTGGGTTATTTTCAATCTACATTTAATCCAATCATATACACAATATTTAATCGAAAATTCAGAAAAAATTTTGTTCAATTATTGAAGTGCTCAAGGCGAAATAGAAGACAAAATAAATATTTCATAAGTAAAAATTTAATTTACCACAAGAATTGAGACTAAATTTCATGATATTTTAGTCTTTTTAATAAATATTTTCACCAGAAATAATATTTTCTCAATTTAAATTTAATATTTAATATTGCTTAGGGCCATTTTTAGGATAAGAATAGTATAAATATTAAGAGTTTAAAATGTATTATGAATTTTAAATTGTGAGTTAATTTTATTTCGTATCAAACATACTCAAAGGCTTCAAATTAGGTAACTTGGAATCCAAAACCAACAACATTCTCTCTTTTAAAAAAGAGAAGCGCCTTACCTTTCAGCTTCCAAAGTTGCCTCTATCTGCAAAGGCTCAACTGTCTAGCTTATTTAAAATTAAAGCCATGATCTAATAAAATAATATTAACCTTTTATTTTCTGAATTTCCTTTAATAAATAAAGAATTTTTTGTAATTGCAAAGTAAAATCAATTAATTTTCTTAACATTAACCAAATTATTTGTCGGCCCTCTGGTGAAATGGTACAAACACCGGACATTAATCAGGATGTCGAGGGTTCGAATCCTCACTCAGTTCTGGCTGCAATTGCGTAGGGATAACTACAAGATCGTCCAAGGAAATGAAATGACCCTATGCTTCACAAGAAGCACATAAGGAGAAAAAAATGAATTAAGATGGTATCACAATCATCATATAAGCTAATAAATTAATTCTGATATCTTGAGTTTTGAATAACAGAAAATTTTCGACATTTTTAAGATAACTGTAATTGAGGGTTTTATTAATTTTAAGCATAAATCTAATTTTTAACATTTTTATTTTCAAAATTATTTACTTTTTTTTTTGAATCTATCAAAAACATTATAAACTTTTTTATTTTCTTTTGGTTCAATTATTTCATTTTCCTCTTTTTCGATTCTTTCATATTCTTTAACTTCTTTGACAAATTCCTAAATAAAATTAATAATTAAATCAATATTAAATCAATACTTAAAATAAATAACCTTTAGATTGGCAGCTTTTACTGCTTTTTTGCGCGCTTCTTTTCTTCCAGTTTTACTTTTTCCTTTCATTTTTTGTTTAGGCTCAAAGTCTATCTTTTTCGGTTTCAGGAAAAGCTTCTTATTTCGTTCAATCATCTTTTCTTCCAATGTTTTCCGATCAACTTGTTTAAGTTTAAATGGATCTAATGAAATAAGCTCAGGCTGAATTTTCTCAAGCAATGCTTTGACTTCCCATTGTTTTCGCTGTGTTTTTGATTCGTAAGGATTGGCTTCCATGGCATCAAAATTTGCTTCGGCAGATCCTGGCACTAAAAGACTCGAAATGCCATATGAATGACCAACGCCTAAGACATCCTCGAAAGGACAGAACTGTAAATTTTTTATGTTAGCATTATTCACTCTATGTTTCAAATAAATGTCATCTTGTGTCATGTCATCAATATACTGCTCTTCAGTATCAATTTCTTCCTCATTAAATTTTATATAATCATCTTTGAATATAACTACTTCATTTCTAAGACCTGCAGCGATTAGATCTTTTTGACTAAAAGCCAAGCAAGAAGCTCCTGCATTTAATTTTATTGACTTTAGCTGTTTGTAAGTTCGAAGATCCCAAATATTAAGCAAGTGATCCAAACTTGATGTGATCATGTAATTTCCGGTTTGATTTATAGCTAGAGATTTGATAGCTGCTTTATGACAAAGCATTTTCACCAATGGCTCTTTAACATTCGGTGACCAGAGAGTTACAACTCCATTGTGATGACCTAAATGTATGATAGCATTAGCTGGATTTTGGCCCATCACATCGCAACGTCCATGTGACGTTGAAAATCCAGCGACTTTTTTACCCAAACTGACATCAATATATGATAAATAGCCACATTCATTCTAATAAAATTTAATTTACTAAAGAAAAAATTTTTATTTTTTTAGTTTAAATTACAATCGATGATAATAAAAAGTGATAAGGTAAAAATTCAAGTCTGGTAACTCTGTCCAAAATTTTGAGACAATGAAGTTCGATGCCTTGATTGTCATAAATATATGTCCACTGTCGTTGAGCAACAGCATACATTGTTTCAATATGCAACCATCTTTTTAATTTTAATGTTTTTTAAAATTTAATTTTAGAAAAATAAACTTATGTTGACTAACTTTACATCATTTATTTTTTCCATTACATTAATTTCACAGTGAAGCTTTTTAGTTTGCCAATCAAACGATGCAACATGACCAAGTGATCCCCCGATCAATAAATGCCTTTAAATATTTTGCTTAAAACTGAAATAAAGCCAAAAAAATAACCAAAACCTTCCATTTCTGGTGTAATTGAGACTATATGGTCCAAATTTGTCTAAATTCAACTCAAAATATTTCTGTGCACTAAATAAATCTACACTTTCGACTATGGCTCTTTGATTTATAATTTCATTTTCGTCCTCTTTTTCTAAAAAACTTTGAAAACAATAGAAAACCAAAACGTAAAATTGTATCTTGAAGCAAATTACCCGGATTGTGCAAAAGCCACATCGTTCATAATGTGGTTAAGATCTCTTTTATCAACATTGATACGCGATTTGGTTGTTTTTTTGTTAAAAAACCGACTTTTCTCAGACATTTTTATTTTTTATAATTTTCAAGCATGTGTATTTTAAAAAATGAATAATATAAAACTAAAAGAAAGTAGACATACGTTTAAAAATTTTAATTATATTTTGAATATAAAATCAAGCATTAAAATCTAAACATTTTGATTAGCTTTTTTAAAAAAGAAAATAACTAGATTTTTTGTTAACATTTTTTTTAAACCTACTAAATTTTTTTTTAAATAGAACTCTTGTTTATAAAATAATTTTATTATTATAATAAATTTCATGAAAAATTCATCATTGATCCAGTTTTAACATTTGTCATTAATTTAAAATTTTTACTAATTTAATGTAAAATAGTTTAAGTGATTTGACGTTCTTTATTAATAAAAAATTGCCTTAAATGACCGGCCCATTTTTTTAACTTGTTAGATCCACTACTTGAAAATCAAGTTAGGTGATTTGGGTTTACAAAGTGTTATCAAGTATCATAAGGTTTAGTCATCATTCAAAATAACATGATGGTCAAATTTAGTTTAATGACGAATACTCAGCTGAATTTAGTAAATTAAAAATTAGAACATATTTATTTAGTTTTGATGAAATGAAAATTTTTACTAAATTAACATAATTGCTTAAGACTTTAGAGAAATTTATCTCACAAACAAAATACTGATATGTATTTTAAATTCAAGAGATGATCCTATTTACATTTTTTAAAATTATTAATAAAAATAGATAGTAAATTTATTTTGAATATACAATAAAAGGTATTTGGTGAATTTATTTTTTTATTAATTTTATTTAAGAGTAGATATTAAAATAATCGACTAAAAACTAATTTAAAAATAAAATAGAGCAAAAATTTAGAGCAAATGGGCGCCGAATTCAGTTCATTGGATCAATTGAATAGAAATGAATGTATCAATCGACTAGTAAATGAAGAACGCATTGATGAAAATGACCCATTCTGGAATCAGCTGCTCTCATTTACCATTAATCTACCCTTAACAAAGTATTTATTTTAAAAGGTTTTCTTTTATTATTCTATGAATAGGAAATTTAATGTTATGTCCACATGAATTATCCAAATCATCCCAATTCAAACACCATGTAAATATACCTGCAAGACCTAATTTTTTGGTGTATTCTACTTTTGCTCTAGCACTTCGAATATCGCCAGTATTAGCCCATTGATCATCATAAAATGCGAAAAGAACCTCGGCTATTTCATCGTAAACTCCAGTGCCTCCATTTTGTATCAATTTGCATAATTGGGGATACAAGGACCATCCTCCTGAATACCCTACACCATTTACTGGTGCATGAAACCCATTCTTATTCGAGTCTTTTAATTGAAATGTATGACCTCCTGCATTTAAGCCCAAAACTATTTTTTTTCTTGGAACATTTTGTTCAATTAAATAAAAAATAGTTGAGTTTGAGTTTAAAAGTGCATCGTATCCTTTTTCTTCTGGGCGAGCAAATAAAGGTGATGCATAAGCTGTGTAAGTATTATAAATAGTATTATAATCATAGCACATAACGTTTATAAAATCCAAATATTTTGACAAACCATCAAGATCAAAACAGTCTTTTATTATGTTAATTCCAGCTCCGATTGCAGCGCTTAGTTGTAAATTAAGAGAATTTTTTTCTAGTTGAAAGCGAAATTTTTGTAGTAAAAGGGTGAATTTAAATTTATCTTCATTGCATGGATATTCCCAGTCAAAATCAATGCCATCAAAATCGAAATTTCTAGCTATATTGAGAGTATTCATTACAAACAAATCAATTTTTGATTCATTTTTTACTATTTAATGCATGGCTGTGGCATTTGTTGCCAAAGAAATAATTGTTTTAATAGATGGATTTAGTTTTTTGAGATTGTTTATCTTTCTCATAACGTTTGAGCAATCATAAGGTTTTTGAACAATAGCAGGACTAGGTTGGTCTGAATTTTCGTGAACGCATCCGATCAGAATTATGTGGGTGCAAAGATCGATAGGAATCGACTCAGGCTTTAGAGTTTGTGGCTCATAGACATAGTAACATGGGAAAATATAATCATTTTGACCATTTATCAAAGCTACACTTGCTGAAATAAAAAATAAAATTATGCTAGAAATTGGCATTTTATCAAATTTATTTTTAAAAATTAATGAATATTTTGTTTTTTTGCCCAAATATTTTAATACCTGTGTAAAAAATTTGTCCTATTAATATTAATAAAATATTAAAATTTAAAGAGCGAATTCAAAAAAATTGGATGAAAGCATTGCTTTAAGTTGTCAAAAATTTCATCAAAACAATCCTTCAAGCGGCAATTACTCATCATTGATACGAGTATTTTCAAGAAGGGCTAATGCAACAAGAAGAATGACTGACAAGTAATTTTTATTTTTTTTATTTAATCTCAAAATTAACGAATTTTAAAGTAAATTAATGATTTTGCATACAACAAATGCATTGTTTATAATCAGATGTATAACAAAATATTTAATTGAAATCGAAAACGAATTAGCTCTTCTAGAACAAATGAATTTTCGATCAGATGAAGCTAACCTTGAATTGGAAAAAGAGACTGAATCAAATTTTGATAATCAGAATGATTATTCCACTGATAGTTCAACTGCTTCACCAAAGAGACTATACAACCCGAATAAAAATTATCGTATGTCCAAATCTAAATCTAATCATGAGTCAGCTCTTCTCGATTCCCAAGAAAATTCGTTTGGTAATGAAAGTGATTCTGATATGCCACAAAACAATGATTTAGTTGAATCTAATTCGAAAAAACATGAGAATATTCTCTATATGTTAATTAAAAACATCATTCAACTTTGTACTGAAGTTCCTGTAAAGTAAATATTTTAAAAAATTGTTTAAATTTAAAGTAGAAATTTATTTTATGTCATATTTTGTAAATTTATTTTAAATTGTAAACATAACAAGGTTGCTTAGCACTATGTTTATCTAAATGATAATAGAAAAGTCAGAGAATATTAGCTAAAACAGTGGTTTTTTGACAAAGTGGTCAATTTTATGTGACCATCAAATATCGTAATCAATACTGTGTAATTGATAAAGAAAATTAAGATAATTTAAAAGACAGCATTAAATTATTTATACTATTTAATTATTAAAAATTAAATTTTTTAAATATTTTTATTAATTTTTAAAGATCTTACACGTACAATCTTCATTTAGAAGCTTTGAATACTGTTCTTATACTTTTATCAAGTCAAATGTATTCAAAAACACCAGCAAATGAATCCTTAATATTCGATACCTTTATGCAAAAAATGGAGTAAGAAGCTAACAATTTAATTAAATACTTAAGAAATGTTTAATTTTATACAAAAGTCGATTTGTATCAGACTTTGTGAGAGTACTATTAAAAAATTTGATTCAACAAATGCCACCTCCTTCCAATATTCATAATTTATCATCTTATTTGTCAAATGAAGAGCAAAACCAACGATCTTTTGTGTCAAGTGTAGCTAGTGGTCTTTGGTCGGTAATGACTTTTGGTTTTGGTTCAGCAAAAACTTCGACCGATCAGTCAAATCAAGAGGATGAAACCGAAAAATCTTTTTTGTCCAATCTTTCAAATGATAGTTCAAACCAGAATCAGGATGAGCAGTTAGATTGTTCTAGCCGATATCTTGCTTGGCAAAGTTGTCATATACTTCTTGTTTTATCAAATAATTGCACTAATGAATCCTTATACAATCCGTATAGATTAGCTCTTTTTCATTTCACAGATACACAAAACACTCCGACAAATTTGCCGAATTCTGAACCTTTGCCTTGGTTCAGCATCGACTTTTCGAAGCTGTTCCAGATGTTTACCCAAACAGTGCATACTGACCAATATTCTTTGCTTCTCTACATGCTCATTCATCGCAATCAACATTTTAAAATGTTCATTTTATCTAGACTACAAATTGATTCACTGGTATACAAAAAAAAATTCTAAAAATATTTATTATTGATTAATAATTATTGTTAAAGATATTTTTAATAATATTTTTTGTCATTTATGTAATAATTTTAGAAAAATATTTTTTTAAAAAGGTAATGCCTCTTTTAAAAGTAATATTCACGGCACCGGAAAGAAACTCTCATCATATATACATGACTTTGATAATTATTTTAATTCTAAGTGAAGACGATATCTTTAACAAAACCATTCACACAATAGTAAATTATTAACCTTTTATTTTATAAAAAAAAATAGTTGAAATTAATTTTTAGACAATAAAAAAATTGATTTGGTACACAGAAAGATCTCTTTCTGAAATAAGCCTTGGTGGTTTATTAATTTTGGTTCTTATTCGAACAATTCAATTTAATATGACCAGAATGCGTGACAAATATTTGCACACAAATTGCTTAGCTGCACTGGCTAATATGTCAAGTAAATTCCAAAATTTGCATCCTTATGTTTGCCAGCGTATCAATAGGTAGCTTTTGAAAAAATTTGACATTAAAAAAAATATTTCATTTTGTTCATAGTTTATTTAATATGTTGACTAGAAAAAGAACAAAAATTATAACCCAAATAAATGAAGAAAATTCGAAAAATGATACTGAAAAGAATGAAACAGCTAGCAAAGATTTGGTAAAATAAATTATATAAGAAATAATTGGATAATGATTCTTAGTTACAAGATTTGAGTATAATTGAAGAGTTGATGAAAATGGTATTAGAAATAATCAATTCTTGTCTAACAAATAGTTTACACCACAATTCGGACCTAGTTTATTCGATTTTGTATCATAAGTCAATATATCTTCAATTTCGTGATCATCCCACTTTCCAAGATCTAACACAGAATATAGATACCGTGATTACACGTTTTTCGCACGAAATTGAAAGTGTAGAAGATAAAACGATTGAAAATTTAAGAGAAATAATTACAATGGGAGCAAAACAATTTTCGAGAGAAAGATTTAGAGTAAACATCTACTACTCTATTGATGAATTTTTCTAATTAAATTTTTTTTTCCAGAAATTTCCTGAACTTAAATTCAAATATGTGGAAGAGGATCAGCCAGAAGATTTTTTTGTTCCTTACGTTTGGTCGTTGGTATACAAATACTCAAATCTTTATTGGATAGATCATACGATTGATCTTTTCAATTCTCCCAACAACAACAGATAATTTATTTTCTACGCAATGAAAAATATTAAATTTTATTTTATTTTAAGAAAAAAATGTTCATATTGGTTTTTTTTTTATTTATTAAGATCATAATCTAATCAATTATAATAATTTTAAAAGCATACACTCAATAAATTTGAATTAAAAAAAAATTTTAAACAAATTCGAAAAAAATTTAAAATGAGAATCTCAGATTAAGTCCGATATTTTTAGTTTTCTTAAATTAAAATCTTTTCATTTGTCTTAATTTGAAGAAATGTTCAAGTAAAAGTTTGAAATCAATTTATCAAATAAATCAAACCTAAATATTTAAATAAAAAAATTTCTTTTTATCTGAGTTTATTTTTAATTATTTTCATTAATATTAATTGTCTAGCCACACAATTTTTATTTTTTAAGATAAAAAATAGGTATAAAATTTTCTGGAAAATTATATTTCAATCAATTCATTTTTTGTTTTAAATATTTGTTTTTTGACTTTAAAGAATAAGACAAAAAGCAAGTTTGAATTGCAATCTAAACACAGATAGTCAATTCAAAATTAAAATTTTTTAAAAATTATTTGTTATAATTTTAGTTTAACGGGCAAATACGATCTTTGATTTTAAAAATGGTAAATTTCCTTTAATCGTAAAACAAGAAAAAAATGCTCTTTCTATAAATTTTAGCTATTTTATTCATTCTTTAAATCCCTTGTTGGGAAAGAAGTGATAGTAGAATTAAAAAATGATCTCAGGTTTGTCTTAATAATTTATTTTTTTCTAAAATTGATAATTTCTTTAGTATTCACGGAACACTGCATTCAGTTGATCAATATTTGAATATAAAATTGCTTGATATTAGTGTTACAGATCCAGAAAAATTTCCCCACATGGTATGATTTTTTCTAGCTATTTTTTTTTTTCTAAAAATTGGTTAAATTATTTGTTTTAGCAATCTGTTAGAAATTGTTTCATAAGAGGAAGTGTTGTAAGATATGTTCAATTACCAGCCGATGAAGTAGATACACAACTTCTTCAGGATGCGGCAAGAAAAGAAGCTATGCAGAGCACTGCCAATAAATAAATAACAATTAATAGATTTTAAACTGATTCAAATTTCCTTTATTAATATAAATAAATTTTTCTCTATTAAAAATAAATTTTTGTAAATTAATAGTTAATAATCAAAAAGAGAATTTTTATTTTCAATTTAGACTTTTTTTTAATTTCAAAAGAAGCAATAAATTTTGCAGGGCTTGATTTTTCATTCATTTTATTTAAAATTTTTAAATGAATATTCTAAACAATGCAAATATTACTTGGTAAAAATATGGTTTAATATAAATGATTCATTCACTGTCAAAGTCCATAAATTTACTGACCAAATCGATTTGTAATGGTTTTTTTAAATACTCTTTATCAACCATTTCTCATAGAACAGCTCATTTTGCATGTAAATCGAGTCTTCATTTTAATCATTATGTAAGTTTTACACTAAGAAATAAATCTTCAAACCATATGCATTAAGTCTCTTAGATTTAAATCTCTTTTCTATTGTAAAAATTTATTTTTTAATTTAGTTTTATTTTTTAAGAATTGTAAATTTTTGAATCAGAAATTTTTTAATAAAATGTCTAAAAATCAATCAATTAAGTAAACTTTTTTAAAAATTCTAATTTTAAAAAGTTTTAAAATCGGCAAAATGTTTTTTAAGATCATTTTTTACAGCTAAGACAAATCTAAAAAAGGAAGTAGATGAGATTAAGATAGATGATGAAAAGGCATCGCCGGAGCGAAAAAATAAAAAAGAGGAATCGGTCGGAAAGACGCCAAAAAATGAGACAAACAAAAGACAGCGTAAGTCTTCATCTGAATTAAAAAGTCTCTCGGCTTCGGCCAAAAAGTCCAAACGAAACGAATCCGAGGATGATATTTCAATTGAAGAGGAAAAGGAAAATAAGAAAAAAAGCTTGAATGATTCTTCGGATTCGATCAAGAACGGTATTGTCTAAAAATTATAAAAAAAATTTATTTGATTTTTTTATTCAAGACAATAGTGACTTTGACTCACCGATCAAATCCAGAAAGTCATTAAATAAATCGAATGATTCAAAGCGCAGATTGGTGATTGAATCTAGCAGTGAAGAGGAAAAGTCAAAATCTGATGATGAAAAATCCAAGAAAATAAAAGATAAATCAAAAGATAAAAAAGAAAAAATTAAAAAAACTAGCGCCAAATCAAATGCTCTTAAGTCGGACAGTGAAGATGAGGTAATGCAATTAAGCGAAGACGATGAAGAAGAGCCAAAATCACTTGAAGATAAACCTGCAAAAAAAAAATCATCACCAAAGAATCAAAAGCTTAAATTTTCTAAAAAAGAGAATAAACCAAAAGATGAAGTTAAAATTGTTGAAGAGAAAAAAGAAATAATTTTAAAAAAAGATGATGATGATGATGATGAAGTAGAAATAAAAAAAGAGAAAAAAGTTGAGAATAAAGAAGAAAAAAAAGCTGATACCAAAACATCACTGTTTTTTAGCTTAAAAAAAGCATCCGGAGCATCAGCCAATTTGTCAGACTACAATCCTGCCAAAGAAGGTTATCATCCAGTTAAAGATGCTTTTTGGTCACAAAATGAGCCAGTTCCTTACAAAGCCTTGGCACAAACTTTATTTTGTATGGAAAAAACGTCTAAGCGTCTTGAATTGCTATCTATAGTGACTAATTATTTTCGATCAGTACTAGCTCTATCACCTAAGGATTTAATTCCATCAATGTACTTGTTAACTAATAAAGTTTCACCAGATTATGAAGGTCTTGAACTGGGCATTGGTGATACTGTTCTTTTTAAATCACTAGCCGAAGCAACTGGTTCAACTCTTCAAAAATTGAAAACTGAATTTCATCAAAAAGGCGATATTGGTCTGGTTGCTGAAGTAATTTTCAATCAAAACTTTTATTAAATGAATAGATAATAAATCTTTTAAAAAAGGCAAATAGATGTAACCAGAAACTTCTCTTTACTCCTAAAAAGCTTACTGTTGGTGCTGTCTTTAATAAGCTACGAGATATTGCTTCCATAAGTGGAAACGCTGTAAGTACATTGGAAAAATTCTAAAAGACATTATATTTTTTGCCATTTACTTCGATACACCACTCAGCACATCATTTTGGTATACTGAAATATTTTGCTTTGTGATTAATTCCGGCAGGTTTTAAATATCTTCTTATCTCATCATAATTTTTATTGAATATTTATTTTTGTTATTTTAAAATAAAAATTAATCAAATAATTAAATATTGATGACAAATATCAATTAATAAGCATTAATACTAGAATGAGTCAAAAAATTTTGCTTTTTTTTATAATTTTTCAATAAAAAAGCAATAGTTAGCAATATTACTCTTAAAAAATTTTAGCCACATTTCACCGATTAGCTTGATTCTTCTCGGCTTTTGGAACCAACAAACACACTATACCCTTCTTCAACTTGATCTTGGTTAGTAAAATGCCATTCTCTAAGAAAATGAGCCATTGATTGAAAAAGATGATTATCAGAAAGAGAAAGATCTTATCTATATGCTGGATGAGAAAGAAGTTCGAGCTCTTCCAACTCTTCTAGCTGTGTGAGATCTAGCACTATCTTGAAGAAAAATCCTAGCTTTTTTTTGACCAAAAAGGGATATTTTTCTTGAAGCTATGCAAACATTCGTTTCTAATTATTCAGAATAAAATTCTGCATTTATACCATGAACGTCTGGAATCAGATGGTTGAGATGACCGAGCTGGTTGAGTTGAGTCCAAACATTGATTTCTGTTATCACAATTTTTAAAATACATTCATCATTTCTTATCACAAGTATTGATCCGTCTGAAAAACCGTTCATATAGAGCATTATTTTAAGTAGTTTCTTACAAATTTAAATGTGTCATTGAATATTGAAATCTATCAATCATTGAAGAACTAAAATCTAATTCTATTATTTTAAGTCCCAGAGTAAGAAAAGTGATTTGATAAAAAGCCTTTTGGTAAGCTGTGATGCAATCGAGGCCCGCTACTTGATGAGATCATTGGCTGGTAAACTTAGAAATGGATTAGGTGAGCAATCTATTTTGGTTTCATTGGCACATGCATGTACTATCACTGTGCCAGCTTCCAAATCAAATGAAGAAATTTTGGTTGACCGATTTGAAAAAATGAGATCTAGCGATCAAAAAATAGATGAAATGAAGAAAATCTTGGAAAAATCAAATCAAATAGTTAAAAAAGCCTATTATCAATGTCCAAATTATTCTTTAGTTATAAATGCGATATTGGATCATGGACTTGAGGATTTAGAAAATCATTGCAAATTAACACCTGGTGTTCCTCTAAAGCCTATGTTAGCTTATCCGACAAAAGGAATACATGAGGTTTTAAAACGTTTCGAAAATATTGAATTTACATGTGAATATAAATATGACGGTGAAAGAGCTCAAGTATGATTCGAATTAATTGTTTTGCAAAAATTATTAAAAAAATTTTAGATACATATTCTAGAAGATGGAAGCGTCAAAATCTACAGCAGAAATTCTGAAAACAATACCGGAAAGTATCCGGATATAATTGAATTTCTACAAGAGCTATTAAATCTAAAGAAGAGTAAAAAAAAAGATTCCGACCAAGAGGAAGTTGTTCTTGAAGAAAAAGTTACATCAGCAATTATTGACGCGGAAGTAGTTGCATATGATATTGAAAAAAAGATCATCCAGCCTTTCCAAGTTTTGAGTACTCGAAAAAGAAAAGATGCGGCTAGTGAAGAAATCAAGGTCAAAGTTTGTATTTTTGCGTTCGATCTACTCTATTTGAACAATGAATCTTTGATTGACTTGTCATTCAGAAAACGAAGAGATAAGTTATATAAATATTTTCCTCGTGTTGAAGGAAAACTCATGTTCGCTGAAAAAATGGATGCAAATGATGTAGATGCCATTCAAGACTTTCTTGATAAATCCATTAAAGGTTTTACTTAAAATTTAATTTTTTTCTCGATGTTTTAATGAAAAAATTAATATTAAGATGGATGTGAGGGTCTAATGATCAAAACTTTAGATGATGAAGCTCATTATGAAATTTCCAAACGATCCCATAATTGGCTTAAAGTAAATAAAAATACAAAAATGGATTATTTATTTATTTTTTCTAGTTAAAAAAAGATTATCTAGAAGGAGTAGGCGACACATTGGATTTAGTTGTTATTGGTGGTTATCTAGGTACAGGAAAGAGAACTGGTTTATACGGTGGCTACTTATTAGCTTGCTATGATCCCGAAAACGAAGAATATCAAACTATTTGCAAGCTTGGAACAGGCTTAAAAGATAATGATCTTCAAGTTCAATTTGAAAGCCTAAGCAAAATCAAAATTGACAGACCTAAAGCTTATTACAGAGTTAACGATACTTTAGAACAGCCTGATCACTGGTTTGAACCCGAACAAGTGTGGGAAATTAAGTGTGCCGATTTCTCATTATCACCTGTTCATACGGCTGCTTTGGGAATTTTAGACAGAGGAAAAGGCATCAGTTTGAGATTTCCCAGATTTTTGAGGCTAAGAGATGACAAAAAAGCTGAGGATGCTACATCGGCCGAGCAGGTTACTGAAATGTACAAAAATCAACAACAGATGTTAAATTTAAATGAAAAAGAAAAAAACGAAGATGACGAAGAAGATTATTAAATTTTTTAATTTTAATTAAAATTGTATTTTTTTAGAAATGTCTTAATAAATGATATTCAATAAAATCAATATTTTTTAAAGCAAAAAATTTATAACCACAGATTCTCTTCAATTATCAATTATCATCAATTAATTTTTATTCATACTTCAAAAGCTTTTAAATAAACAGCATACAGCAAGAAATGAAAACAGACTTTTAGAATTTTTATTTTTAAATTTCTTGGATTAATTTTTAATAAAGATTTTTTGATGATCAATTGAGTCCTAGAACACACTATAGTATATTTTTCTTGAATAGTAAATTTGTCAATTCGACATGCACATACGAGAAATACTTAAAGAAATCATTCATTCAAATTGAAAAATTAACTATTCATAATTAATTAAATTGAAATTTAATTAATATTGAGTCAGATTAATTCCTTGGAATCTGACCCATTTTTTATATCTTGTTCTTTAACCTAATTAAATTTAGCACTCCAAATAATTTGGCGGAATTCAGATTATTTTAATATTTTCATAATTGTATTTTTTTCAAAAATTTTATTAAATTTTTTAGTTTTAAAAAACTTTCCCAAATTACTATCAAAATGCAAAATTTAAAATTTCTGAAATATTCAATTTGATTTTAAGAAAATGTTAAAATATGAGAGTGTAGAAATGAAATTAGTTGAATTCTTTACCTTGAAAAAAAAAACAAAACTAAGTGCTAAGTAATTTTTCTATAAATTGAATATTTCAATTTTTTCATAGTACTTAAATTAGATTAAATAAAATTAATAAAAATAAAAAAAATAAAGCTAAAGTTAAATTAATACAGAAACTTGTAAATTAATATTAAAATTCTTAGATATTTTTGACTATAATTCTTAATGGATCAAATTACTATCTGACTTGATTTTTATCTGTTAATCAGAAGCTATAGAATACCAATCTAAAATATTTTCTAGACATATAATTACTACTTGCGTATTACTTGTGTTTATTTTTTTTCAAAAACCGAACTATAATATTGAATTTAGAACAAATTTTTTTAATTATTTTTTTTAAAGAAAATTTAACATTAGTTATCTAATTAGAACGAAAAGATACAAATTTGACAAATTCTGACTAATATTTCACGTTTATTCTTAATTAGATTTTCATTATTTTCCAATTTTTGCTAAACTTGACACAACTTTCTCTTATATTTCCAAATTCTTTGAACTACTGATTTCTATTTCCATGATAGCTTAAGTTTTAATTGTTTATTTTATCAATGTTTTTATTGTTACTTTCGAGTTGGATAACATTTTTTTTCAAGTGAAATATTCACTTCAATTTGATAAAGATTAGAACAGTAAAAATCATTAATAAAAATGCAAAAATAAAATTAACTTTTAAATTTATCAAATATTTAAAGTCCTCGGATTTAAAATAAATTTTTTTTTTCAAAAAAAGAGCTATTAAATGGATTTTTTAGACAGATTTTTTAAGGTTTCTGGAACTTTATTTATGATACTTTTTTTATTTTTAATGGTGCCAATTTATATTTTTAATCAAGATTGGTATTAAATTTTTTAATATTGGTGATTAAAAAGAATTTTTTTTTTATTTTCATTTTAACTATTAAATTAGTCTAAAAAACAACTCGAGTTTCCATATCAGTGTAAACGATTCCTTAGTAGTTAGGAATTCAAGAAGTTAGCTTTTTAATTTTTAATTTTTATTTTAGATTTTTTTATGATAATCACAAAGGATTTCTTATTCTAATTTTAATATCATATAAAATCATATGTTACAAACAGACCTAAAATCTTTGAAATTTTGAAAAAATTAAGATAGTGATTCATTAAAATGACTGTCATTTTTTCATCTACTCTTAAGCAATTTCTTTATAGTGATTTTTTGGTTATTATTTCTACGGAAAAATGTAGCTTTCTACAGATAAAAATTCTATAAAAAAAAAAATTTAAATAAGACAATTAAGATAATAAAAATTTGAATTTAAGATAATAAGATAATACAAGGAAGAAAGAAATTCAAGATTGCAATTATGAAAATAAAATAAATTTTTTTAATCTTAAAAATTATTTAATTTTATTCTTTTTTTAAATTAAGTACATAATTTTTTAGTATATTTTTTTTAAATATTAATTAAATCTGATACCAATAAAAAATCTATTAAAAAAAAAGAATATTAATAAAATATATTCTGATATTTAAAAAATATAAGTTATAATATTAACGATATAATATCTAATGATATATATAATGATATAATATCTAAACATTTAGATATCAACAAAAATATACTCCGATTTAAATTTGATTTAAAAACTAATCTATCATATAGGCTAAAATAAAATAAAAATTTCGATATAATCTTTAGTAATGTAGTCAAATTAAATTTCTGAAAAATTAATTAAATTTTTTTTAGAAATAAAAACAAGATGCTTATTTTCTTAAAACTGTTTTATAAAATTTTATTTTTATAGAAAAATATTTTCAAAGTTTCAATTTTTTTAAAAGGGGTTTATCAATTTATTGTTTATTTAACTTTCTATTTTTAATCTATCTTAACAGAGATAAAGTAAAATATTACTTATTAACGCAATTAGAATGAATTATTTGTGGAATTGGCTTTTTTAGGCCATTTTGATCAAATTATCGCGGGACGAAGAGAATAGCTAGTTTCTCCTTCTTAACTTCATCTCATGTTTTTCTTGAAAATTCTATGAAATGATAAAATAACTGACTTAAAACTGAAATAACCACAGTTGGGTTTTAGATAATAAAAATTTGAATTTAGTCTAACCCCTAAAGTTCTTTTATCTGGAACTCCTTTATCCGTATTTTAAATTTTGTGAATTAATTTGTCATTTTATAATCTAAAAGGAAAAGCATATAAAGACAAAACAAAATTTTTGAATAAAATAAGTCACATGGTTTTAGAATAGAATTTATGATAAGAATTCGACATTCTTACGAATGTTCTCGGTACCTATTCCCTTTATAATAAAATCACTGATAAAATTAATTCATAACTGCTTTTTTTTGGTCCCAAGCTTTACGGATAAAAGAACTTCGCTTGAATCTTTTATATAATGGTAATTTATCCTAAATTTAATGTTATTTTGTAAAAATTTAATAATCTCATATAAGATAAAAATAAATATTAAATATTAAATTTGTTTACACCATCTCAAGTAGATTTTTGCTTGGGTACATAATATTTTTTTATCAAAATTATTAAGAATTTTTCGGAGATTGTACTTTTAAACGCATTTTTAGACTTTGAATTGATAAATTTAAAAAAAGTTATTTGCAAACTAATTATATTCTTTTAGATAATAAAATATGCAATTAATTTTTCATTTAAAGAATTGAAAAAAGAAAAGCTTTCAGCTTAAAATTAAAATATTAAAAAACGAACCAAAATTCTCTTAATTTCATAATGCAATCTTAAATTAACTTAGAAAAGATTCAAATTTTCCGTAAAGTATCGATTTCCTTAATGCATTTAAATATTTAGTTAACCATCAAAATAGATTGTAAACACAAAAAATTTTGTTTCTATATTCTGTATTCAACTTTATAAAAATATGACACAAATATAAAAAGATGTCAAATGAGAATAAGGAATTAAATGACTAAATAATTAAAAATCAAAAATACATATTTTAAAATATAAAGTAAAAATATGATACAGTAATTTAGTAGAAATAATTAGATAATGAAGCGTTTGTGGAGTATATCTGAATTCAAATTTTGAAATTAACCATTTGTAAAAAATATTTAAACTAATTATGAAATAATAGACTAGTTTCAAAAAAGGCTTTCTAAAATAAAAGATCAATTTTAGAAAACGGGTTTTTGAAAGATTGATTTAGTTTGTAGCGCGTTTACTCGTGTTTATTTCTCAATTATCGCTATTAAAATAAGAAAATAATACACGCTAATTGCCAAATAATCAAACTAAACCCTATAATTTCAAACTCAATTCCATCCTTTCTTAATATTATCTAATTTTTTACAAATTTCAAAGATATTTATTTCAATTAAGTTTCAATCAAAACTGACAGTTTGTAAGAGCGCATACATAAGATCATTGTGAGTGAGATTTAGGAAATTTTTTAAGATATTTAGATCAATATCAAATAAATAAAACAGTATTTTTGTGTTCCAATTGGCAATTATTATCTGATAGGAGGAGTTGTTTGCAGCCTCTAGTCTCGATATTGGTTTTAAGCTTGAATAAGCCATAATCCTGTGAGTTTAAAACAAAATTTAAAATCAAATAACTAAATTATTTTAATAGATTAACTTTATTTCGAAAAGAGAGCTGCTTTAGTACAAAATTTCCAAGAAAAAGAAAACTTTATCTCTTTTTGATTACAACCAAACACGATTATCTTTTGGCTATTTATTTGTTTAGTTGATTGTATTTTAAATAAAACTATTCTCAATCAAATTAACTTAGTATTTACTGTTATCAGTAAAATTTTTGCTCTCTTCTAAATAACTGGGAAACGAAAATTTCAAATAAATTGGTAAATACTTTTTAAATCATAAAAATCAAATCATGATTTTAAATATTTGATTTTTCACTTAAATCAAAGATCGAATGTGACTTTTTCTAGTTAAAAAAATTTAAAAAAAAAAATCCAACACTAAAAAAAGAAGAATTAATGAAGCTAATTATTTAGTATTGCAGGAAACATGCTTCAAATTTTATTTTTGAGCAAAATTATCTAGTTTTTTTTTTCAAATATGCATTCAGCAAACATTGCCAGAGCTAATTTTGGATTTAGTAAACAAATATACAGGCTTTGAGATTCATAAGTTTTCTTATATTAATTTCAAATTCTGATTTCATTAATTTTTTTTATTTAAAATAGCAGTCTAATTTTTCGAGCATTTTTTAACAAAAAAGCTTGTACCTAGAAAGGTATTATAGTTTAAATTTTCAAGGAGTCAATTAATTTTAGAAAAAAAAAACTATGAATAAAATTTCAATTCAAAAGGCTTATAAACTAAGATAGCTTAGAAATTGGATTTAATTTTTACTCCTACTTTAAAAAAATAAATTCTAATTTTTATTTATGATTTTATGAATATTCAATAATATTCATCTGAATTTTAATTTCGATTCATTTATCAATGCTTTTATGGCCAATTTTTGCTGATGAAAAATTATCTTTACTATTTTTAAAATTCAAATTTATTTATTCATCGATAAAATGTCGCTTAAAATCTGTTCATTTATTTATCTTTATTACTCATTTTAATTTAACAATAAACAGTCTCAATTGAAAACAAAATTTAAAATAAAAATGTTCAATATATTTAATAATATTGATTATAATTGGTAAACGTGCATATTAGATCTGTTAATATTTATCTTTAGGCAATTTATTCAACTAAGTGTTGAAAACTTAAAGTCTCTGGTTGAAAATTTCACTCGATATTTTGTTTTTATAAGCATAATTAAATACTAATCTTTGAAGCACAATTATTCGCGATTTATCAATTTATTTAAATGATTTTTTAATAAATTAAGAAATTTCGCAAGTTTTTTTTTTACTTTTTCTATATGGAGGATTATATATGTTTAAAATAGTAAAAGTAATTTGTTCAAATTTTTATCAAAAAGAATTTTTTTCTTAAAAAATGCAATTACGTAAAATTTATTAAATTTTTTAAATCAGCACTTGAGAATAAATAGAATCAATTGCTTTTTTAAAGCATTATTTTTCTAAAAATATTCATTGTTTATCTAATTTCGAAAATGAGTCTATTGATATCTTGAATTAGAGTTAGAAATTTTTTAAGATTATGAAACAATATCCAAAAGGAAATTCTAAAAAAGTTTTTTTATCAAAATTTTTATTTTTATTGATAAGTAGCTAAAAAAACTCTAATTGATACACTGATATCAATAAAGAAAGAGAAAAGAATAATTGATGGTGAATAGTTTTCATGTGAGGAATTTTTTCTCAGAATATTGTTTTGTTTAGACCTAGAGAGACCTAATCTTATTCAATAGAAAGTATTGTCTGATTACTAAGAAACAATAAATTTTGATTAATATAATTTCAATATTTGTAAAGAATCATAAATCAAGAAAACTAGATCATACTTAAAAACACCAATTAATATGCTATGATTCATTTAAATCAGGCAGCACCTTTTTTTAAAATTCATAACAAACACATGTTGGGTCGAAAAAATTTGACTACAAAATCAATAATTTTCTCATTTAGTAACATACTTTTATTCAATTAAATTGAATTTTTTTTTAAAAATAATTTAATAAATTGATAAAAGTATGCAAAAATAATTTTTGATTTAGATGAATGAAATTCTTTGATATTGATGATGTTAAATATATTAAGAAAATTTGCTTTAATGGAACCTAATCGATTAGATTTTACTGGCTGTTAAGCTTTAAAGAAACATAAACCTAGAGCCTTAACATATGCTATTTATATATTTGCTTTATGCAACTAACAGACACAAATTAGATTTGATTTAAGTTAATTTGATTCATTTGACTATAAAATCTAATTTTTTGCTTATTTTCTTAGTTTTTTTTGGTTTAATTATAAATTTTTTATAGGTGTTTAACTAAATTTATAAACAAGTATTGCATGTTCTATCAAATCATTTGCTGTATGCTAACTATTCTTATTTAAAAGCTTTAAAAGATAAATCATAACGGTTCAAAAAAATATTTAATTTTCAAAATTAGATTTAGCCTAGAATTCTTAATGAGACTGTCTTGGAGAAAAAAAATAATTAATACCTCCCTCAATGGAATTTTTTGTTTGTTTTAAAGCCTTAAAAAACTAGCTTTGCTCCGAAATCTATTTTTTTTTACATGAAAAATTTAATTCTTTAGTCTAATTCAAATGAGAAGTCTTACTCGGTGATGAAAAGCAAAACAAATTAATAAATATTTTTTTTAGAATTCGTATTTATCAACCTGACAATCAAATGCTTCGATGGAATAGCTAATAAAAAACTTTATTCAGCATATAGTATTACAACGAGCTAATAATCGTCAAAAGTAAGCTATTTGTATCATTTGCTTAATTGAGCTTGATGCTAAGGCTCGATTTAAATTTCTTAGATTTGATTTAAATCAGCAACTAATTATATATTAACCATTATTTAAAAAAAATATTTTATTAATATAACTTTTTCTTTTAAGTTAACATAGATGACATTACTAAAATTTTTAGTTATATTTGTTTTTATACTGGAGTGCCAAGGTTAGTTTGGATAAATTGGTAAAAATTTATCTAAAATTTTATTTTTAGCCGGTCATTACCAGCGTTTGTTATTGGAGAAACTTTTTCGGGACTACGATCCAACAGAAAGACCGGTGTTTGACGAAAATGAGTCTCTAAATGTTTCAGTAGGCTTGGCTTTTCAACAAATAGTAGATGTTGATGAAAAAAAGCAAACACTCGTATTCAGTGGATGGTTGGATATGACTTGGACTGACTATAATCTTCGTTGGAATCCGGTCGAATTCGGCAACATAACCAAAATTCGAATTCAGTCAAGTAAAATTTGGATTCCAGGTATATTTTTTTACAAATATTAAACTAGATTTTTCTAAAACCGTCTATTTAAGACTTACTTTTATATAATTCGGCTGATGACTCATTTGATGTGACATCAAAAGTAAATGCTGTTTTGAGTTATACAGGAGAGGTAAGCTATTTACCTCCAGGAATGTTTAAAAGCACATGTCCTATCAAAATTGATGATTTTCCTTTTGATGAACAAAGTTGTTCGTTAAAATTTGGAAGTTGGACTTATGATGAGGCCACAGTTAATTTAAAGAATAAAAGTGACCGAGCTCAACTAGATTCGTATATCAAAAATGGAGAATGGCTTCTCAAAGGTAATTAAGCCCTCATAAAAATCTAATTCAAAATCTTTTTAAATTATTTGATAAAGATGTTACATCTTATTCCGAATCACTTAAGTATGAGTGTTGTCCTGAAAAGTATCCTTTTGTTATGTTTGTAATTTACATAAGGAGAAGGACACTCTATTTTTTGATTAACTTAATATTTCCCTGCTTATTAATTTCATTTATGAGTATCCTTGGATTTTGTTTGCCGCCAGATAGCGGTGAAAAAATTGGCTTAGAAATAACTACATTATTGTCAATAATGATGTTCTCTCAGATAATTACCGGAATTATGCCGGAAAGTAGTTTATCAGTACCAAAAATGGGTATTTATTTTGCATCAGTCATGATAATTAGCGCTTTGTCCATAATTGCAAATGTTTTTGTGCTAATTTTCCATCACAGAAATGTCAAAATACAACAGCCTCTACCATATTTGGTAAGTGGTTTCTGATTCAACTAATAAAATATTTATTTTAGATTTAATTTAAGATTGATTTAGTGATATGTCAATTTCTGGCAAAACTTTTAAGAATGAAAAGGCCAGATGAAGAAAAAGACCCTAAAAGCAAAACATACAATGGTGTGAGTGATATGAATGATCTTAGCTCTAAAAGTTTGTTGGCAAATGTGTTAGATATTAATGACGATTTTGGCATAGGAGGCGCCAAAAAATCCATAAATCGAACGTTGAACCGAATTAATTTAAAACAACAATTTAGTACTAACAGCAATCCCTATATGACCAATAACCAGGTGAGCCTTAAACGGGACAACAGCAATTTGTCGGGAAGTGGTGCTGATATTTTCCATGACAATAAAGCAGATATTAATTCGGTGCGTAAAAATTTGTCTTCAATTTTAAAAGAAATTCGTTTAATTACACAAAAACTAAAAGACGATGAAGAAGACGAAGCCAAGTCACTTGATTGGAAATTTGCTGCCATGGTCATAGACCGATTATGTTTGGTAGTTTTCAGTTTTGCAACAGTAGTTTCCACAGTTGTCATCTTATTAACATCAAAGAATATTTTCAAACCTTCAGATCCACACCCAATATTTTAGATTACACAATAAATAAACTAATTCCGAATCGAATATTCTTAGGAATTGCTAGCCTGACGTTGATAATTATGAATTATTTTCAAAATTGTAGATTCTAAACTAGATTATTTTGATTCTGATCCTAAACAACGAAAATTACCACTAAAATTATAAATATAAATAGCTTGTTTTTATTGAAAATAAAGTTTTTTTTTATTATAAATTAGTTTTTTTATTCCTTGACTAAATTTTCTAATGATTGATTTTTTATGTATTACACTAATTGAATCTTTAATTTTCGAAATCAATTCTCATTTATATTTTTAAAATATTCAACTTATTCCAGTCGGCTTATTCAATCTAAACAATAGTAAATATAAATAAAAAGCAATTTCAAAAATTTTACTTCAGATAATTGAAAAATCAATAATTTTTCCAAACCTCGCAAATAGTCAACTCTTAATTTTAAGAACTATCTGAAAAATTTTATTATTTAACTATTTTTCAAAATTCATCAATAACAACAAAATTTTTTTTTTTTTCTAAAACATCTAAGACATGATATGTTTTTGTTTACTGAACTAATTACCAATGGAATTAATTGATATTTAATTTAAGATCCAGAAACCAAACAGTTTTTACTAACTTTCTTTTGGGATCTTAAATCACAGGCTCTATGGTCTTATCAAGAATTTTTAAAATTATTGCATAAATGTTTTCAATAATCTAGGCTTTTTTCTTAGGCCTTGATATGATCAAATTAGTTTTTTTAATTAATTTGAGAGTTATTATTTAAATAAACGTAAATAATATTAGTTTGTGAATTCTCATTTATAAATCATTGGTATCATTTTCATAATTTGACTGTGATTTTAATTTTTTATAAGATTTCTTATCTTTTTATTTATAATTTGTTGTATACCATTGAGTTCAGAAAAAGACTGTAATGCTATTTTTTTCAATATTTTCTAATTTAGATAATAAGCTAAATCAATAAAACCAAATTAATTCAAGCTGTTAATAAATGACCTTTATTTTGGAAAATTTTTTCATTTTTAAGTTAAAAACTTAATATTTCCTATAAGCTTTTTTATAACTACCCGAGGGGACAAAAACAGGTAAAAAACACTGTTTAAACGCTGTTTAAACGGCGTTTGGTAGCTGTTTTTTGGGCGTTTTTGCTTTGTTTTTTTGCGTTTAAAACGTGAGCGTTTTTCGACCAAAAAAACGAGGGAAAAACACTCTATAAACAAAACAAGATATTTCATTTAAAGAGTTTTTAAACCATTTTTGACGCACAAAAAACATGAAAAAACACCTCAAGAACCCAACAATGCTATTTTAGCACTTAAATAACAACTTAAAAAAATCCTGATATAATATAATGCTCCTTTATCGTAAAGAATTAAAAAAAGAGTCTAAAACGCTCAAAAAACAAATAAAAATACCTCAGACACCCAAAAACACTATTTAAACAACTAAAAACGTTTAAAAAAACACGCTTCTTTACAATATTTTTGAAAAATATGTTAAATTTTTTTATGTTTAATTTTATTTTAATTTAATTATTTACGACTAAATTTGTCTAAATTTTTATTTTTGTACTGTTTTAAAACAAAAATAATAAAGTTATTTTTTCCTGGCTGTTTTACGCCCGTTTATCCACTGTTTTTATTTCGTTTAAACGCTCACGTTTAAACAGCGTTTAAACAGTGTTTTTTACCTGTTTTTGTCCCCTCGGGTAAAAATAAGCTATTTGGCTAAATAATTCAATTAATTAAAATTTTAAGAATAAAAATTAAGAAAGAAAATTAAAGTATATTTTATTAAAAAAAAATCAAAATAAGTTATTTTTCAATTAGATATATTCAGATTTACTTAGATTATTAACATTGATTTCATTTTTAAATAATCCTATTGGGATAAAATTTTTGCATGTGAATTTATGAATATTCTAATCGCATCATTTAATTTATTTGATGAATTCATTGAGTTTCTTTTAGCTTTCAACAATCGAACTCTTAAAGACATTGTTTTCAGATTATTTAAAAAAAAAACTTGGTCAAAAAATTTGTAACTTTTTAAGAATTTTTTTGTCATCAGTATAGAAAAAGTTACATTAGGTTTATTTAAACTTCAAATACTAAAATCAATTATATTGATTAGTCTGATTTGAAAATGAGAAATAAAATAATTAAACAAATGCTCTTTTAGATAATAAAATTTGTGAAACACAGCATTAAATTTAATAAAATCAAATAATATAGCTAAAAATAAAAACAAACTGCAGCAGATTTTTAAGAAGATTATTATATCATTAATTAATTAAATGATTAGACCTTTTCATAGATAATTAGAACAATTGATGGAAGTGATGCTCAATATTCTCAACTAAATTTTCTTTCGACTTGTCTTAATTGTTAGTTTGTTTTTATTTGTTCTAATAGTTGTATTATTAGTTTTTTTAAATGATCTCTTTTACTAAAAAATATCTAAAGATAAATTTTAAATGAAATCTTATTGTTCGTATCTAATTTCTTTTGACCGAAATGAACTTTGTAAATTTTATTTTATCAATACTAAATTAATCTAAGTTTATTTATTTTAATCAATTCTAATTATTTAGAATTTTTAAAATAATTTGAGTCTATTGACAATTAAGTTTTTGACAATATTTGAAGGATACATGAAAGAAAACTAGTTACAAAATTTTTGATGCTAAAACAAGCAAAATTTCCTGTTGTATCATTAATAAGACTATCATCTAATTCGGCTTGTTAAATTTTTCAATAAGTTTCCTATTTATAAAAGTAAAAATTTTAATTGCTTCAATTTAAAGTTAAAGAATTTTTAGACTTTTTCGTTTTTCAGTAAATTGAATTCATATTTTCAAGCAAATATTTTCAATAAAGCCATTGTGTTTAATTTCTGAGAAATTAGAAATAAGAAAGCTTGTAAATTAAAAATTTCGGTGCAAAAAGAGATGATTTTTCGAAATCATCTCATAAAATGTTGTTTTTTATTAGCCATAACAAAAACTATTTATGGTAAAATTAAATAATTAAGTGTATGGCTAAATTTATTCTATTCTTTTTAGGTGGAATTCATCAGCGAAGGTTGCTAAATTTCCTTTTTAAAAACTATGATCCACTTGAGAGACCTGTTGCAAACGAAGAAGAAACTTTGAATGTATCAGTTGGTCTTGCAATTCAGCAGATCGTTGATATTGATGAAAAAAAGCAGACTATTATTTTTAGCGGCTGGCTTGATATGGTAATTTATGGATATTTTTATTTTCACATATTGAAATAAAATTTTTTAAATCTTAATTAATTTTTAAAGTTTTTTTTTTTCAAATAAAAAAAATTAAAACATTTTTATAGATAAATTTATCAAAATTCTAAGAAATATTTTTATTATTATTTTCAAAAGCTTCTGAGCTGATTAAAATAAGCATTTTCATATTTAGAATTAAAGACAGAATGAAGTATTTAAATTATCATATTAAATCATTAATTTTTCGTAGACATGGTTTGACTACAATTTGAAATGGAATCCAAAAGAATTCGGCGATATTTCATCGATAAGAATTACGTCGTCCAGCATATGGATACCAGGTATTTTTTTTAAATTTTGTAATTCAATATAATTTTGTATTATTAGACTTATTATTATATAATTCTGCTGATGACTCTTTTGATGCTACTTCAAAAGTAAACGCAGTTTTACATTATACAGGAGAAGTTAATTATTTGCCACCAGGAATGTTTAAAAGCACATGTCCTATAAAAATAGACGATTTTCCCTTTGATGAACAAAAGTGTCCTCTAAAATTTGGAAGTTGGACTCATGATGAAGCCACGATTAATTTACAAAATAAGAGCAACCGAGCCCAGTTAGACTCATATATTAAAAATGGAGAATGGTATTTAGAAGGTAACCACGGTTTATTTGCTATTTTTACTTAAATATTTCAATTATTTTTGTTTATAGACGTGACTTCCTATTCAGAATCGATAGCTTATGAATGCTGTCCAACAAAATACCCTTTTATAATGTTTACCATTCATGTCAGAAGACGAACACTATATTTTGTTTTTAATTTAATATTTCCTTGTATATTAATATCGTTTATGAGCGTGCTTGGTTTTTCATTGCCACCAGAGAGTGGAGAAAAAATTGGTCTAGAAATTACTACTTTGTTGTCGATAATTATGTTTTCACAAATAATTACTGGACTAATACCGGAAAGTTCACTTTCAGTGCCGAAGATTTCTCTTTATTTTGCATCAGTAATGGTCATAAGTGCCATGTCGATAATTTCCAATGTACTTGTCTTAACTTTTCATCATAAAAATTTAAAAATCCAATATCCTGTTCCAAAAATTGTGAGTTAAAATTATCTTTTAGGCTTTTTAATTAAATTAAATATTTTCAGGTAGAAATAGTTGTTTGTAAATACTTGGCCAAGCTGTTGTTAATGAAAAAACCAAAGAGAACGAGAAAAATGATGAGTGAACAGCAACGAGTACTTTTGGCTACATCAGATAGTGACTTAAATTCTAGAAGCTTATTAGCCAATGTGCTAGACATAAATGATGATTATGGAGTATTTAATAATAAACGACCGTCATTTTTTCGTAATCAAGTATATCGAGGACAAAAATTAAATAGTACAACTGAGAAAAAACCATTCAGTAATTATACCATAAATAATTGTTTGAATCAAAGTACAAATTTTTCTAACCCAAAATATCATGGTGATAACTCAAGCTCAGATTTATATGAGCCTATCTTTATTGGCTCTAGCAAGTCTGAAATAAATTTACTTCGTAAAAATTTGTCACATATACTCAAAGAAATACAGATAATTACACGTAAACTGAAAATAGACGAAGAAGATGAACTAAAATCGTTAAATTGGAAATTTGCAGCTATGGTTATTGATCGTCTTTGTTTGATAATGTTTAGTATGGTTACACTCATCTCAACATTATTAATATTGTTCACTTCGAAAAATTTTTTCAAATCATCTGATCCTGATTTAATTTATTGAATAGTTGTTGATAATCTTTTTTTAATAAAAAATTCTCTGGCGAAAATTGTTTGATTAAATTTAACTTTTACATTACGAACAGCCCAGATTCTTAAAACTCATTAAATACTTTGCAAGTTGATAAATTTTAAATTGAAATTTTATAGTCAATTATCAAGAAAGATAAAAAGCGTAAATTTTTATTAGACTTTATTAGATTAATTAATATTTAATTTTCGTTTTTTTTTGAATAAAAGTTTCATTTCAGTCAATTATGTAATAACAAATTAGAAAAGTGATAAATTAAAACGTAATTTACATTTTCACTAAAAAAAATAAAATGTTTTTATTTTGTTCCAAATTCAGTATTCTAGTTTTTTGATTACATATTTTAGTTATTAAAATATATTTTACGCGATTAGCTTTTAGGCACTGAAGGGTTTTAATTTTTAATTTTGGATAATCTAATGTATTATTAATCTAATGTATTTTGAGGAAATTAAGTTTTGTATATCATCTTTTAATAGGTAAATTATAAAAAATAGAACAAGCTTGTTATTCAAGCTTTTTGAAAAGCTTTTTTGTATTTTTACACTTAATAAATTTTCTTAACATTTAGACTTGCTTATATCGAGTCTTGTTTTTTTAAGTCACTAGATTAAGTCTCTTTATATCAAAAATTATGATTTTAATTATCTTATGTTAATTACTAGGTAAATGAGTTTAATTACAAAATTTGATGAATTTATTTTATTTAATTCAAGAGTTATGATCGAACATGCTAAAACACTCGAATTTTTAGCAACAAAAAAAAATGTCAAAATTTAGTTTTTTCTTATCATAACTTTTGAATGGATCAATAATTATATATATATTATATATATTTAAAATCCTTGTAAAATTTTCTATAAGATGATAAACAAAATTTAATTTCCTCAAAATTGGTTTGCCGGGGACATTTTGATGAAAGGGTCATAGGCAATGTCTTTGGTCTAATTCTAATAATAAACAACATTCAAATTAAATCTCAATTAATTTTTTTACATTAGAAGTTAACTTACGTTCGTACAAAATTTCATAGTCTTTTGATTAGAGGAACATGTTTTTTTTTTAATTAAAAAAAACGGCCATTACTTTTTGAACACCCGTTATAATTTTGCGCTTTTTAAAAACCTTGGATATTTTTGATTTTAACATCTTTTTGATTCAATTTCAAAGTTAATCAAAAGATAACCATACTTGAAGAGACTGATTAATTGAAGTATAAAGGGTACAAGATTGGTTTAAAATATTTAATAGTCGTGATACTAGTCTTCACAGGAAGAAAGAGTTTGGTAAACCATTCTTGATCAGAATGCACAGCTTATAGCTGTTATGAGCAATCCCAAGCTTAGTACTCACCAATTATAAAATTATCTTAACACAATAAGAGGCATAGACAATGAACTTTTATACTTAAAATAAACTTAAATAATACCAAATAAATAAATTTAACTAGCTGGTCATTTTTTTTCTCAATGGCTCTCTATGGTTCTTTTTTATATAGCTTATATTAGATATTATATGGTCCGATGGTCCTTTTTTTATCTTGGTCATATCTAGTTAACCTTTTTTTATAGTTTTAATATGAATAGTGTTGTAGTTCTCTCAATAACTTCTACACCGACTCTACACAACTTATATGTCTATAATAACTGCGAACCACCGTATCCTAAGAGAATCAATAAAGCTCATTCAAACTCTTTTGATTTACTTAATAAATTCATATAAAATCTAAATTATTTATTTTTCTATTCTTTTTTTATATTTAACCAAAATGAACCTTATAGAACCAAAATAAAACTGAATACTTCTTTTTGGTTCTTTTCTCATTGTCTATGTATGCACAATAGAGCATGTTTCGTAACCAAAATTTGATTAACAGACGCTGCCGAGTTATCCCTCATGATAGACAGATTTCGATATTCAATGACGCATTGAAATTTCTGGGAAACTACTTAAGATAATCCTCAAAATGAACGGTTTTTCATACGGATCATTACTTGTGATAAGAAATGATAAATGTATTTTAAAAATTGTGATAACAGAAATCAATGATTGAACCCAATTCAACCAGTTCAGTCAGTTGTGAAAAGAGAACGCTTTAATAAAAAAAGATGATGTTTTGTGTTTGGTGCAAAACACTTTGAGGTGGTTCCAGGCGGTCATGCTTTAAATGCAGAATTTTTATTTTTATTTTTATTATTGAATTTTTTATTTTCTTATTTTCACTCTATTCTGAAAAATTAGAACGTTTGCATAACTTCAAGAATAATATCTCTCTTTGATAAAATAAATAGGTTTGTTTCTTCAAGATAATTCTAGATCTCATAGAGTTAAAAAAACAATGTCGAAAAAAAAAGAACCTAAAATTTCGAACTTTTTTCTTATCCATCTACCATCCATGGGAATTTTGCTAACTAATACCAGATCATTTGAGGAAGAGTGTCGTGAGTTTTTTTTATGGAACCAAAAGCCCTAAATGATACAAAAGACTCATTCTTTAATTTATTAAGTTTCTAAAAAAATTAAAAAATTCATTTAACTAATTTATTTAATTAGAACAACTGTTCACAGCATTCGAAAGGATTATTAAAAATCTTAATTTTTTTAATCTAATTTTCCATTTTGTTAATTTACTTTGTATAAAAACTCCTTTCGATTATGATATTTATTAATAACTTTAAAAAAAATAAATATATTAATTAGCTCAATATTTTTCAAAAATTTATTAGCAATTAGAAGACAATTAGGATGTCATATTGTTTATTTAAATGAAAATTTAGAAATAATAATAATTTATTTGGAAAAAAGAATAAATTTATAAAATTCTTTAAAATAAGTGGTGATGATGATGATGAATATGAATCGACATAAAACATAAAGAGCTAATAAGACTAAAATCCCCGAAATATTAGGCTACATTTCCGTGTTCTTTAGTCTACTATATTGATTTTAAATTTAGATTTAATTTTTGCATTGATAATAGAATGCAGGTTTTAGAGCAACTAGAGAATAAAGTTGTCGACGCTTTTGACCAGCTTGGCATTAAATTTACCCCTTCTTCTCAGCGGCTTAGAGACTTAATACGTCAAATTCGTTCAGCCCGTACAGCAGCTGAAGAACGTGCAGTTATAAACAAAGAGTGTGCTCAGATAAGAGATTCTTTTCGAGCAGAAGATAACACTTGGCGATGCAGGAATGTAGCAAAATTGCTCTATATTTATATGTTGGGTTATCCAGCTCATTTTGGTCGACTCGAGTGTCTAAAACTAATTGCTTCAAATCGGTACACTGATAAGCGAATTGGTTATTTAGGTGCCATGCTTTTACTTGATGAAAAACAAGATGTTCATTTATTAGTAACTCAGAGTCTCAAAAAGTATAAATAATTTATTTGAAAAAAATTGGATTCTTATTTTCACTTTATTTTTTAAAAGCGATTTACTTAATAGCAACCAATACATTGCTGGATTAGCGCTTTGTACCTTAGGGTCAATTCTGTCCATTGAAATGAGTAGAGATTTAGCTGTTGATGTTGAAAAGCTAATAAAAAATTCTAATCCATACTTGAAGAAAAAAGCAATTCTATGCGCAATAAGAATCATTCGTAAGGTCCCAGAGCTAATGGAAATTTATGTACCTTCGGTCCGAAACTTGCTCAATGAAAAAAACCATGGTAATTAACTTTTATTATTTTGACGCTAATTAACAGTATAAATATTAAAATTAGGTTTAATTTATTAAATTAAATTTATTGACTGTATTTACTTAATTAAACAATCACTAAAGAGAGAGCTTTTTTTATTTAATTAAAATGTAATTCAAGTAAAAAAAATTATATCATAAAAAATTTAGAAATCTATGTTCAAGTAAATATTTTTGAGTAAAAGAAATTAAAGAACTAGATTTAAAAAATTCCATAATTTTCTTAAGAATATTTTGCATTCAGAAATTGAGGAAGGGAATTGTCAAAAGCTTATTTCGTTTTCTAGAACGATTTGGTGAAATTTAGTACAATGGAATACTACAAAATGTTAAAAATTCTAATAAATTTTTTTACAAGGATCAAAATAAGTTCTGTTGATGCAAAATGGTGCAGCTTTCAAAGTTGCATTTTTAGAACATTCTGGTAAAACTGTGCAAATTAAGCTTAACTTAAATTTGGAAAAATCTGACTTGAGTAAACTTTGCAGAGATTAGCAAACTTTAACTATTGATGCAATTTTTAATGTTGCACTATATTGCATTTACAGAACTAGTAAAACCCTTAGGAAAAAAGTTATTTCATTTAGCATAAATTTATGTTCTATTTGTTTATTTTATACCAAATTTTAAAAAAACCTTCTTGAACCATACCAAAAAATATACTTTCAAGCTAGGTTTCAAAATATAAAAAATACCCTTCTACTACAAATAGGACTTTAAAGCTATCCAACAAGATATTATGCCATGCTTTGAATAAGCATTTCTTTTGAACAAAACAAAACGCTACAAACGACAAAATGGTCGATAAAAAATGTTTAAGAAAAACACTAAAAACTGAATAAGTCTTTTTTAAATATAATTACTTAAAATAAAATACTAATACTTAAGAAAATGACAGTATTTTAAATTAACCTTGGATCCTTATATAAAATCACGATCTAATTGCCAAAGAAACTAGTGACTTTACTACAAAATAAGTCGCCCCGAAGCAAACCATATTTCAAACAACTACTAAATTTGATTTTTCCAAACACGAGGGCTGAAAAGAGGGTTATAGTGACAACTTCCCCTGGATTAATTATTCAAATTATTTTTAGTTATTATTATTTTTATACACCCTGCATCCTTTGGTCAAAAAATAGCAATATTCTTTGTTATTTTTTCTAAAAATATTAGCAACATATTCCCTTGTTTGATATTAAAGCCTGATAAACCACAACACAGTTCTGAAGCATGCATTTAAGACCATCTTGCCGATGTTAAAACATCCTTGCATTACACCATTTTCTCCAAAAACATTATTCAAACCTTTTCTTAGATAAGGGAATATGATATTAATCGGCATTGTGAATTTTGGAACAAAAAACAAAAACAAAAAATTTTAATTAAAATAAATTTTTTTTTCACAGGGCCTAAAAATCGTTCTGCAAAATATATGAATCAAAAAAATATTAAAATTTAATTGCAGAGTTTTTACACAGACTTAATTTGAGTGATACATTCAGCTATCAGCTGATACATTTTTCAGAACAACTTTTAGACCCTTAGAAAAAAAGTTATTTTAATTTAAATTTTTGTTTTTGTTTTTTGTTCCAAAATTCACAATGCCTATTAATCTATATTTTTAAATAATAAAAATACTATTAATACTAATAAACTAGAAATTTAGTTAACAGTCTTTTTAAAGCTCATTTGAAATTTAATTAAGAAAAATGAAATCAAATGAAAATAAATGCAAAATTGTTACTCTTTATTGTTTCTGCTGATATTCTATAAATTTTTCAACTATTTTATAATAAAATTATTAATTTTTATAGGTGTTTTGCTTGGCGCTATTGGTTTAATAACAGAAATGTGTATCAGAAGCCCAGATATTTTGACTCACTTCAGAAAGGTAATTTATCAATCGAATTTTTTGGCTCATTCTTATTTTTTCATCACTTTTTTTTTTTAATTTAACAGAAATTTGAGGTATAGCTAAAACAAAACTTATTTCAGCTAATTTTTTATTAATTATAAATTACCAATAATTTACTGATATTTCTAATTAATGCATGACAAGCAGTGGGCATCGTAAATCGATTGAAATTTAAAGAATGATCAAAAGATTTAGATTTCACTGCATTTTTAGCAGAAAACTAATTTTTGTTTTTATCTAGCTTGTGCCTAATTTAGTTCGAATATTGAAAAATTTGATAATGTCTGGATACAGTCCAGACCATGATGTATCGGGGATAAGTGATCCGTTTCTCCAAGTTCGCATAATACGTCTACTACGAGTTTTAGGCAAGAACGATCAAGAATCTAGTGAGTCCATGAACGACATCTTAGCTCAGGTAATATTTTTGATTCTCAAAATTAGAATAGATAAAATAGGTAAGTTGAAAAGTTGGTGTTTCTAATAGAAACCGGTGCAATAGCCGGTCAAGCCATTCTACACGAACTAGCTCAAACACTTTTGAGTTTGTCCTCAACAAACTCAGCTCTCAGGGTTTGTAATTATGACTAGCTTATTTTATCTGTTCGATGTTTGTAAATTTAAATATTTGTTTAATTTTTGTACGCGCTCAGGTTTGCACTAATACAGAAACTACAAAAAATGCTGGAAATTCAATCCTTCACGAAACTGTTCTAACTATTATGGACATAAAATCCGAGCCCGCTTTAAGAGTAATTAATGTGCTATAATATAAATTTTTAAAATTGCTAATATCTTTTTATTTAAAGGTTTTAGCAGTTAATATTCTGGGTAGATTTCTGTTAAATCAAGACAAAAATATAAGGTTATTCTTTTAAAATTTTTAAGCTGACCAATTTCATTAGCAGTTTATCAAATTATCTCATTTAAATAAAAAAATAGACTAATTGAAGTTTATGATCAAAATAATTTTTATCTGTACCAAGACATTTTAAATCGTTTTGAAATAGCCTACATAATTCTGCATACAAATCTTTACAGATATGAGCAGGTTTAAGATTGAATGTTTAGTAAGAAAATTTAATTTTACAAAAAAAATCAAAAATTACCTAAAAACCTTAATTTATTTAACACATAAAATTCGATTAAGTAAAAATGGTTTTGAGTCAGTTAGTCCAGAATTATTAAATATTTTTAAAGCATCATTTAAACAAAAAAATATTGCTAGATCATAAAAAATAAAAGAATGCTAGATCATATTCCATGGAATTGATAGGTTTTCCATGGAATTGATATTGAGTCAGGTTTTCTACTTTAGCCGATTGTTTAATAAAAGAAGTATATTCTATTTCAAGCATTTTATACAAGGAAACTATGGTTTTCGGTCTCATTAGTTTTGGTATGGATCCAACTTTATTAATGTTTTAGCTAAATGAGTTCAAATTTACAAAAAAATTTCTAAATTAAGATTCAGCTTATAATACTCTTCCAAATCTGTGAATTTTCTATCGCTATCGGCATTAAGTTTTTCTGTATTTGTTTGAATATTCAGCCTTTGAAAATTTTTATTTTATTTTTGTCTTTGATAGAAGATAGTTATGGGTTAATACCTTTAACCAACAGTTACCGCTAATCTTTATACTTATTTATGTTTTTCATGTTTTTTATTTTACATTTGATTTTTATTCTAAACACATTTAAACAATTTTCGATCCTTTTTTATTAATCGTTAGGCTAAAAAGAAGGACTTTGTTCCATTCTGAGTAGCCTGAGGTTTTCCCTCAAACAAATAAAAATACAATACAATACAATACATTTGTCTTTGGTAACATTTAAAAGTTTACTTTAGGAATAGAATATTACTTTTTATTAAGGAAAAAAGTGTTAAAAATTCAAATATACTGAAAAGATTTTTAATTATGTTAAAAACTAATCTTATTAAATTTATTATTTAATTGCAAAAAAAACAAAAAAAAATTTTTTAAAAAGCTTATAAATTTTCAATCTAGAGAAAACGAAGTATATTGCCATTCGGACGAATCGTAGGGTTTTCCCTTCAACTTTATTTTATAAAAATAAATACTGCGTAATTTGCTTTTTTGAATAAACTAAAAACTATGTTGAAATATTAGAAAGTATACCAAGAATTTAGAAAATTATGGCAGAATTTTGCAAAATAAAAATTTTTTAAAATACTAATAGTTTTTCTTGACTTCTTTGACATATTAATCATTAAAATTGAACATCGATTAAAACATGAATTTTCATTGTAATTATATAAGAAAATCTTATTTTCTGAAAGATTTAGCAAAAATATTTTTCTGTAGATTTTTTTTTTCTATTTCAATTCTAAAATAAATGAATTTTATATTTAATTTTTACTTGTATTGTCTAAACTACAAAATATATTGCTAAATAAATTAAATGAAAATCCTATCTTAAAGCATTAAGGCAAATATTTAATTAATCTCAATTGTACGATTTATTAGATTTGAAAAATCTGTCATGAATTGGTCATCTTCAATTGATTTAGGTTAAAATTTAGTAAAAATTTAAGATATGTTGCCTTGAATACACTGTTGCGAGTGATTCATGCAGATTTGAGCTCTATTCAGCGACACCGAGGAACAATTGTTGAATGCCTCAAGGACCCAGATGTGTCTATAAAGCGAAGAGCAATGGAATTATGCTTTGCATTAATAAATCGAAAAAATATAGTTGAAATGATCGATGAACTGTGCAGTTTTCTTCAGACATGCGAGCCTGAGTTCAAAGCCGATTGTTCATCGAACATGTTTATAGCAATGGAAAAATATGCTCCCAACAAAAAATGGCATGTTGATCAAATGATCAAAATTCTCAAATCGGCCGGAAACAATTCACGCGACGACATAGTATCCAGTTTTATATCGCTAATTTCGAATACCCCTGAGCTTCACTTGTATACAATGCATCAATTGGTTGACATGATACGAGATGATGTGACACAGCAGCCATTAGTGCAAGTTGCCGCTTGGTGTATTGGCGAATACGGTGAACAATTTCAAAGCAGTGATTACGAAGGACAAAAAGTTGATGAAGAGGAAATAGCCAATTTATTAATTAAAATTCTAAATTATAATGCTGGTTTGATTTCAACACGCCAATATGCCATTAATGCACTTGTAAAATTAACGAATCGTTATCCCGTTTTGACCGAACATGTTCAATCCATTATGTCCGTGTATGGTTGCAATATGAATTTAGATTTACAGCAGAGGGCAGTAGAATATCATACTGTGCTTAAGAAATATGATAATTTAAAAGATGGATTGTATGAACAAATGCAGCCTTTCGAACTTAAGCAAAACTATATAGATGATGTGGAGGAAGATATCTACGAAGGTAAGAATGAAGAAGAAATTTTACATGAAAAAGAAAAGCAAAAAGAAGAGGCTACAAAAGCGTTACTTATCATTTTCGGAGAGGACTCTACAGAAACAACTCCAAGCAAAAATGAAGAAGCGCCAAAACTTGATCCCTTAGCGGACATTTTCGGTAATCCTCCTACAACAAATCCATCGAATTCAAATGTACTGGACTCAATATTCGGCTCAAATGAACAAGTAGCTCCGCAAACGTCCAATAATATTCTTGATATTTTTGATAGTTCAAACAATCAATCATCATCTAAACCTAGTCAATCAGGATTAGACGATATTTTGGGAATGAACAGTACAACAGTCGTAAATAAATCCGACAAAGCTTCTAACAACGATATAATGGATATTTTTGGAAATTTGCAAACTAAGCCAATTCAAAATGGTCATGGTGAATCAATAAATGGTCAGAAGCCATCAATGAATGTATACGAAAAGAATGAAGTCAAAATAACTTTTGAGCCATGTGCAAATGGCAATGGAAGCACACCAACACAGCATTTTATTCAATTAAAGGCAGAAAATTTGTCTTTTAGTAATGTTGTTAGAAATTTTATATTTAGTGCTGCGGCACCAACTAGCATGAAACTGCAACTATCTCAGCCAGATAAAACTAATTTACAGCCATTTGAAAATATGTCTCAAACAATTGCTATAGCTAATCCGAATAAAGTAAAAATTCATAATAATTTTTATTAAATTGAAGTGAAATTTTATTTTCTTAAATTAAAGGATAAATTACGATTAAGAATAAAATTGTCATACAAATTGAATGATGTACCAATCGAAGAACCAGTTTTTGTTGTGAATATACCATTTTTTGAATAAAAAATTTCGATTCAATGTTTTTCACAAAATCATACCGCTTTTAAAAGCTTCTTTTTTTTTCAAATTCAATCAATAAGAAAATTTTTTAATCAAACTTACATTGAATCAAACAACAATATTTATTTATTTAAGTTATTATTAACCTTTTACTTGTTAGTATTGAAATAAATGAAGGAAAGTATTTGAAATTTTTTATATTTATTCCGAACTTTTGACATGATTCTAAAAAAGGAAATTAAATAAATGAAATACTTTGTCGTTTTTAAAGTTTTTTAATTTATAATAAAAATATATATTTCACATTTTTTTCTTAAATGATAGAATAAAATGATTCAAGACATAAATGTCTTGTAATAGGCTATTAAGATAGCTTTAATATTGAATTAGAATTTTTATCTGAATGGGTCAAAAAATAAAATTACTTTGTAAAATTATTATAGTTTTTTTTCAAATATTTTTGAATTAAAAAAACATGAAAAAATGCTTGGTGCTTCTAGTGTTAAAGAACTTAAAAAATGATGTGTTAATTTTCTAGAACTAAATTAATTCTGTTTATATCACTAATTGGCCCGTATAGCCGAGTGGTTTGTGTGTTAGTCATGCAAGCAGAGGGTGGAGGGTTCAAAACCCATTGAGGGTGGAAAAATCTTCAAAA
>PJRA01000216.1:1882936-1929855 GCA_016987375.1 Brachionus koreanus
ATAGAATAGGGTCAAAAAAAAAAAATATCACTAATTGTACTTAATGGTTTTAGTTTTAAATATAAGATGAAATAAGCTCTTTTTTAAAAAACAAATAAAGGAAGTAATAAAAGGGGTTCAAAAGACCCCTCCAATCTTTGAATGTTAAATTTCGAAACCGAGAAGCATTTGAAGAAGTTTTTGAAGTTAAAAAAGAAATAAAAAGTTATTAAATTTTTGGAAATTTTTAAAAACAACAGTTATGAGGATCGTATTTTTGCTATTTTGGCAAGTGTTATTCTGGCTGCTTCGGCTACTAGTATCCCGAGTGAAAGATTATTTTTTCACGCTGATTATCTTTCTGATAGACGAAATAGACTTTCAAAAAACAAATTTTAAGAAAACATAAATTTATAATTTTGTATTTTTTTTAAAAAAAAATTTTTAAAAACTGTAAATAAAAAGTATGAATACTGTTATTTGTTATTTTTTTTTGTTAAAATTTAACAAATCATCCAAAAAATAAATTTTTAATTAACTTATTTCAAAAATTTAATTTTCGATTTTCAAACCTCGTCTAACTAATTCAACTTAATTTAATTTTAGTTGACTAAAATATAGCCGATTATACAAAATTAGATAAATTGAAACCCATCACTACAATCATCAAATATTTTCCACCAAAAACAATCCACAATAAGCTCAGAATTGATTTGATCGATTTCAGAGCAAACAAGCTTTTTTCAAAATTTAAAATTCAAAATTATTTAGTACAATTAGTGATAAACAGAATTAATTTAGTTCTAGAAAATTAGCACGACATAATTTTTTAAGTTCTTTAAATGAACAATTTAGTTCTCTCTAGATAAATTAATGTAAATTGTAAATTTCTTTTCTAACATTTAAAAAATTTAAAAGCTAAACTCAATCTAAATTAACTTTTTTTGTTATTTTACAACATGGTGCGACATCAAAAATTAATCATGTGGCTGAAAGGAAGGACTAAGTCTCCATTCCAACCGGCCAAGGCTTCGCCTAAATTATTTTTTAAATAAATTTAAATAAATAAATGAACAATTAATATTATTTTTGTTTTTGACTTATTCAAATAAAAATTCTAATTCACTATTAAAGCTATTGAAAATGATGGCCTCAATAGGGAGCATGTTCTACTGGTTTGATAGTCGGTAATTGAAGAATTCGCATGAGTTACAGAACCTGAAGATTTCTCTACGTCGTGCAATAAAAATTAGTGTTTTATGGCAATCAATCTTCACGCGTTCTACTTAGTTTAAGAGATGTAAAATCAAATGCAATTTTTAATATTTTCAAAGGTGACTCATTTCTTAGCATTTTTTTATTGTGTTATTTTGTATCAAATTGAATAGCAAAAAATTTTATCTTAATTCCAAGATCAAAATTCTTTTTCTAAAATAAATTAAATCTAATTAAATTAATGTTAATGAAAAATGAAATATAAAAAATTAGCTGAAAAACTTTTAGAAATTAAGTAATTGATGGAAAAAAGTGATGATAAGAATATTGTTCTTAATTACAAAATTGTAAACCAAGATTTTAATTATGACGGAGAAGTTATTATATTAGAAGATGACGATTTTATTCAATCAACTTTAAACTTATTTTCAACAGAAGAAATCAATGGTCCAAAAGAATTGATAAATAGAGATTTTGATGATGAAAACTTACTAAATTCACCAACAAGTTTAATTGATTTAACAGCAACAGATGATTTTGATCTTTATGACATATTTATGCTGGAAACAGAGTCAAGTAATAACCTCGATTCGCAATTGAACGTAAATTTACCCTTCAAAAAAGAGAAAGTAAAAAAAGAATATGAATTACTAAAAATGAATAATTTGAAAGAGATTCCTGAAATTTTTTTAGACGAAGAAGTTCCTAGAGAAGATAATTTTGATCATGAAAGTAACGTCATTTCTACAACAAATTCAAAAAATAAACAAATTATTTGTGCTGAATGCTTAAAATCTTTTAGCAGATCTTATAATTATAAACGTCACCTTTTCTTGCATAGGATCAAAACTAATGATAATTTGAGTATAAACAAATGTCCAAATTGTAAAAGAGAAGTAGCAGACCGATCAAATTTTTTTAAACACTTGAAAATTTGTTCACCTAGTTGCATTGCAAATTTTAAATCTGTCAAAACAAATAAGTCAGCAGGCACCAATAAATTTATATGCCCAATATGTGACAAAATATTTTTCAAAAAATACAACTTAACTAGACATCTAGGAGTACATTTAATGAACGAACTAAATAGAAATAATGAATTTTGTCTGAACTTAAATGATGGATTTACAAGCAAAAAAAGTGTAAAATATCAATTTTATGAATGTGAAAAATGTGAAAGAAGATTTTCAACAAAGCAATTATTACTATATCATAAAGATAAATGGCATGAAACAAGATACTCGTGCCATTATTGCAACGATATAATGTTTTTTAACAAACTCGAATTCATTAGACACTTAAATCTAAATCACAAAATAAAATTTAAATTTGAATGTAAATATTGTAAAAAAAGTTTTCGCTATGTAAGCGAATTTATTCAACATAGATTAACTCATCTAAACAAATTTCAAATTAATCAATGGGATAGAGTTAATAAAAAATTTGAAATTAACTCATTGGATTTTTTTAATATCAAGAAAAGTATGCAATGTTCGTTTTGTGGAAAAAATTTTTCAAAAAAATTTAATTTAACAAGGCATTTAAGAACCAAGCATTCAATCGAAAATGATGGTCAAGATCAAATTAACAGCTTATTTTCACAAAAACAAAATTTATTTTTTGAACAAAATAAATCAAAATTTTTAATCAATAAATTGTAATCATAATAATGAATAGATTTTTTAAAAAAACATGCAAAGATACCGATTTGGTGCTCTTTAAATCACATTAATTTTAATGATATGGCTCAAAAAATAATAATAATAAAAGCATTAAAATATTTTAAACAAAAATTTTCATTTTTAGTACTTTAATTTATTTCAGGACGATTTTACGAAGTAAAATTTTTAATCAAATTTCCTATTCAAATTTTACTAAAATATTTTTAATATGCAATTAAATTTTTATTTATTTATTAGAAAAATAAATTTGGGAATTTCCCGAACGGCAAAAGCCTTCTTTTCAGCCCCCTTGCTAATGTTTGTTATTTAGTATATAAACAAAATTTAATTTAGAGTAATTTAGAAGTGTTTGAAAATTTAAGATTAAAGATTAAATGAAATTTAAATGCAATTAAATTAAATTTATATGATTTTACTAGAAATTACAATCCTTTTTTCTAAATTAAAAACTTTGAAAATCTGCGAATAAATTTAACTGCGCATTTAAAATATTCTAATCATATTTGAAAAAAAATATATTGATCAAAAATTTTATTTTGTAATTTTAGTGCTTGTAAACATTCAATGTTAAACCCAATTTTTCACATCTGAATGCAAAACTGTAATCTTCCAGCTAAAGATTTAATGGTTTTTCGAAATTAGCTATTTTAAAATTTTATTTCCATTTGCATTCATAAAGCTTTGTCTTTTAAAGCTAAACATTCTCTTTTGAAAACATAAAAATATAGAAATGATTTGTCAAAAAACGAATAAAATTTTCAAATTCTTTATTTTATTTTTGATAAATTTTTTTTTTGGAAAGAGAATTAAAAATTATTACGATTCAAAATTAAAATAAGGATGAATAATTAAAATAAATAAATGTTAAAAAACTTGTTTAAAATTGAAGAGAAATAAAAAAAATGATAACTTTGCATATTCATAATCAACAAATAAAAATTTTCAATAAAAATGGCAAATTGAAGTTAATGATCAATTTAAATGACCATACTCATAAATTATCTATTTATAAAGGTTGTTAATAATTTTTAAGTAAAATTTTTGTTTCAGAAATATGTTTTGAAAGTAAACATTCAATGTTTAAATCAATTTTTTATGTCTTTACAAAAATATCATGCATCCAAAATTTTGCGAAATTCTTGGCTATTGTTTAACATTTTATTCTACACACGAAAAAATGTCTCTACATTTAGCATTTTATTAAAAATGCTTAAAAATCTATTTTTTAAGCTGACTTTTGTGAATGAAAATCTGACTATAAACTTCAATTTAGCGAAAAAATTTCCCATCATCCTTTTAAAAATTCGTGGTATTAAATAATTAAAGAAATCTTTTCGACTAGCATAATATTCTACTGTTGATAATAAAAAAAATTGCATTTATTCTTTTTTTTTACCGAAATAAAATAAGAAAATTAATAAAACCTTGAATTTTTTTTAAACTAAATTCTTTTTTTACTGATTTAAATTATTTTTATTAATAAAAATTAAAATATAATACAAAAGATTTAAGTTTTTTTTTTTCTCTTTTTCATTTCATTTAGCTCAATTTAAAAAATAATGAATCGAAATTAAAATTTGTGATGTTCTAAAATCACTTATTTATTAAAATTTTAGTCTTCAGACAGTAAAGATGACATTTAAAATTTCAAACTTATACGATTCACTAATTTTTATTTGTATTTGTGTCAAAATATTTAAATTAATTAACGGCAATTCAAATCATTTTTTCTCTTCTTGTTGTTTGGTTTTATTCCAATCTTTTAATCCTTTGGGTAAAGATTGATCCTCTTCAGCAGAGCCTTTAAAAGGATATGATTTTTAATTTTTAATTTTTTCTAAATTTAAATAAAAGTCTACCTGTTCCTTCCACAAATTCTTCATATGTGGTTTTTTCTTTGAACGGTCTAGGACCCAAAAGTTCAATCATATCTTCCCGTTTTAGTACTTCTTTTTCCAAAAGTCTCAAAGCTATTTTTTCTACATCGGCTTTTTTGTCTGTTAGCAGCTTGAATGTGCGATTAAATGCCGAATCAATTATTTCTCTTACTTCTTCATCAATTATTTGAGCTGTGTGTTCACTATAAGGCTTATCAAAGGCCATTTCACCAGGCTGAGGCGTTTCAAAAGAAACATTTCCAACCTTTTCACTCATACCATAATGAACTACTTGAGCATAAGCCAATTGAGTGACTTTTCTCAAATCATCTTGGGCTCCCGTACTTATTTTGTTAAAAAATAATATCTCAGATATTCTTCCACCTAATGTCATACACATTCGATCATTTAATTGTTCTCTGGTAAACAAAAAGGCGTCTCTGGGTAAATATTGGGCATAACCAAGGCCTTTTCCACGAGGTATTATAGAAACTTTAAGCAATGGTTCGGCATATTGTAGATACCATCCGGCCACAGCATGTCCCGCTTCATGATAAGCGACTGTTCGCTTTTCTTCCGGCTGTAGAACTTGGGTCTTTTTTTCCATGCCAGCTATAACTCTTTCAATAGCTGCCTCAAAATGCTTAAAATTAATCGAATCACCTAAATCTCTAGCTGCAATTAAAGCAGCTTCGTTACAAACATTTGATATATCAGCTCCAGAAAAGCCAGGTGTTAGCGCTGCTAATTTTCGAGAAACTTCATCTTTGTTCAATTCGGTCTTGAGCGGTTTAAGATGAACTTTAAAAACTGAAGCTCTTCCTTTTATATCCGGCAAACCGACAAAAATTTGACGATCGAAACGACCAGGTCTAAGCAAAGCTGGATCAAGCACATCTACTCGATTTGTGGCTGCCAGAACTATAACATTTGATTGGGCACTGCTAAAGCCGTCCATTTCGACTAGAAGCTGGTTTAATGTATTCTCTTGTTCACTTTGGCCGCCAAAGTTACGTCCTCCTCTTTTGCGTCCGATGGCATCTATTTCATCGATAAATAAAATACAAGGTGAGTTTTTTCGAGCTGTAGCAAACATATCCCTGACTCTGGATGGACCAACACCGACAAACATTTCCAAAAATTCAGAACCACTTACAGTAATAAAAGGAACTCCAGCCTCTCCAGCTGTAGCTTTGGCCAGTAAAGTTTTTCCAGTACCAGGGGGACCGGTTAATAAAGCTCCTTTAGGAATCTTGGCTCCAAGTTGTGTGTATTGATTTGGATTTTTTAAAAAATTAACAAATTCCATTATTTCAATTTTGGCTTCTTCACAGCCAGCCACATCAACAAATTTTACTCCGGTATTTTCTTTGATTATTCTTGCAGTTGATTGTCCGAAGCCGAAAATTCCACCTGGACCTTTAGCGCCTCCTGGACGTGCTCCTAAACCTCCCATTGAGCCCATTCCGGACAGAGATCGTCTTCCCCAATAGATAAACAAAATTAGCGGCAAAAACCAACCAATAGCTCCAAGAACCGAAGCTCTTAATAATTTAGGATTATGAAATTTAAAAAAAATTTCTTCGTTTTTGTTACGGTTCTATTTCTTCTCTATAAAATACAGGTACATAATTATTGGAATCCATTCCATTATCTTTTTGTGCTTGTTCTAAATTTCGTTCAAATGAGTCTACACTTCCGATCGAAAACCAAGGAATTTTCTTTTTATTAAAAAAAATAAAAATATTTTTTTCTAGAATTATGAAAAAATTTTTAAAAAATTTTATTTTTTACTTGTTCTGGGTTGCGTAAAACAATTCGCACCCATTTTTTGTTTACAACTTCCAGTCGATCAATAGAACCTTTGCTTAAATAGTCATTTACAAAATCTCTCCATGTTATCTCTTTGAATCGTTCATTGTAATATGAAATAGCCATCAATGTTCCAGCAGCTAGAGCCAAGATCAAAAAATTTCGTTGCTGATTTTGCTGGTCTGGCGTGTTACTTGTGCCTTTACTGCCTCCACCTGAGCTCCCGGTTTTTTTGAAATCAAATTTATTTTCGGACTCGTTTGGTGACTTAGGAGAAGATTTTCCTGGAAAATATTTTTCAAAGCCTTTTGGGGCATCGGCAAGAAGAATTTTATCACCATTTATTTTAGGAGATAGTTGAGAAGATAGAATAGATGAAGCTCTATTTTTAGAAGAAAGCTAAAATATTAAAATTTTAAATTTATTTCTTTTATTTATTAAAAACAAAATAAACCTCTTTTTTCAAAATATTGTTATAAATTGCCCACAAGTTTTTAGCACATTTAAGCATATGACGCTTATCACGCTTGGTAAATCTGCTTCCAAGCATTGATACAGAGCTCATTTCTGTGTTAAAAATCGATCAAAAAATTTTATTTTAAAATTTTTGCTAAATAAAAATTATTAGAAAATTAAAAATTGATGTTGCAAAGAAATTATATAATTCTTTATTTAAAATGCTGTAAGAATACATCATTAGAAATTTTGCAAATTTTCAAAATTAAAGACAGATCTGAATTGTATAATCAAATATTTGAAAAAAAATATTTTATTTTATTAAAAGTAAAACAATCTTAGTCTTATAAAAATAATAAAGAAAATTCAAGATTATTAAAATATTAAGACATTTTTCCGATTACTAGACAAAATTCAATTTTTCCTTTTAGAGCTAATTGTTTGCATAATTAAGAGTTAGAAATATTTCAAAGAAATTTCAAAAATAGCTTAACAAATTGCACTGTTTAAGTTTACTTTTCATATAGTATTGCACAAATTTTTTTTTTAAAATAAAAAACTGATTTTTATTATAATTAACTGTCTTATTCAAATTTATATTAAAAAAAAAATGATAATTAAATTCTACACTCGGCTGAAAATTTGATAGAAATTGAAAATCTAAAAAAGTCAATCAAGGAATTGTTCAGAAAAGTTTTAATAACACTAAATGGACCGTTTTCGATTTGACACTTTTGTTTAATGCTCCATAACTTGGTATCGTTCATCAGATTTTCAAAAATTCAATTTTATTTTGAAATATTTTCTAACAGACTCAGAAAGTTTTAGGTGTATATTATTAATTTTTTATAAGATATATGATAATAAAAAAGAGTCAAACTGTAACCGGTCCTGTTGTTTAAATGTCATAAGTAAACCATCAGTATAAAACTTTTAGTTTAGTGTCTTTTATAACAATTTTATTTATTTGAGTGAATCTCTTATAAGCAATGTAAATACTAAACATCATTGTAAAATAAAAAGAAAATTTTATTTTATTTTGGGTATCCTAATTAAAATTTTATATCCCTTTTTTAATCTAAATAAAAGTCTTAAGAAAAGTTTCACTAATTTTATTATTATTATTTAGGAATTTTTTATTAATGCTTTATTAGAATAAAGCAATTCAAAAAGTAACTCAAATTCAAGTTTTTTTTATACGAAAATTTTCTATTTTTATGTACGAAAAAATAAAAATTTACAATAAATCAATAATTCATTCAAGGAGTTGTGAAATAATACAAATATTGAAATCTAAAGAATATTTTTTTAAAGACTAAAAGTTTTTATTCGTGCGTGTAAATAATTTAATTTCAAAAATTAGATTTTTTTGCCTTTCAATTTAGATTATTATTAGCTATATAGCTACCATTATTGACTTATCAATAAGGTTTATAAAAAATGTTATCTTTATTAAAAAAAATTTTGACTATATTTCTATTTTAACAATCCAATATTTTTATTTTCCATGTGTTTTTTTTTTCTAAATATCATCAGAATTAAGATTTTGATTAAAGGATAATGAAAATTTTAATTTAGTAGTTCTAGTTTGGACGTGATTTTTTAATTAGTCTAGATTAAAAAAAATAAATATAATCTCATGGACATATATATTTTAAATGAATAAACTTATATATTTTGAAAGCCGCTTTCACGTTCACTTTTAAATAGATAGCTTCTTAAATTAGTTTTTATAGGCTCGATTTTATAGGATTTCATTTTAAAAAATGAATTAATTATAATCCATTTTTAAATATCAAAGCCTATATATGGTATCAATCTTTTAGCCAAGCTTTTACTATACGACTTAATATCAATTTCAATGTACCTGACTCTTTTCAAATCATAAAAAATCATTTGAGCACTTATCTTAAAAAATAAATGAATTTGATCAAGACTCTTATATTTTCGATTTCATAATAAAAAATTTCATTTTTTAGGCTTGTTTTTTACTATTTTTTTTAGGAAAAAAAATATTTTTCAATGTTAATGTTTATTTTTTTAATATACAAATTTGAAAAGTTACATTCTTCATTATATTATGCTTTTTAAAAAAAAAAGGAAGTTTTTAATATGAATCTAAGATAATTTAAACAAAAAAAAGTGACCGAGAAGTTTAATTAATTACAATTTGACTTATTTTGAAATAAATATAAGCAATAATAAAGCTCAGATTTTCGTTAATTTAAAAAGACAAAATTTTCAAAAAATTTATATTTAAATTTTTTATTAAATTCAGCCTAAAAACAAAGAGCATTGACTTCCTCGAAGATAAACCAATAATTTATGATAATAAATTTAAATTCAATGTTAATAATCTACACAACTTTTATTCAAATTTTCTATCGTAATAATTTAGCTTTATAATTTCTTAATTCAACTAAATCTCTTTTCTTTAAATTAGTCCAACTCTTAAGTCTTCTTCATTAAGCATACACGCACTTCTAAGAGATGAGTGTGTAGATTTGAATCGTATAGTATTGCAAAACAATAGAGGGCTTTCAAATAATTATTTTTCTAGCTAAAAATTTTTATGCCCAAAAACAAAAACAAGACCCTTTAGTCCAGTTAGTGGGCTTCGATAATTTTCTATTTTAATAATCGCTTTAATTAATTATTATAATTCATTTATTAATTTATATAGAAAGAAATATTCAAATATTAAATGACCAGTTAGCCTCGTTTTTATGTTTACTCTATGAGTGCTTCAAATATCATAAAGTTTTAACGATAATAGCAAGATACTAAAATTGAAAAAAGATAAATTCAGCATTAAAAAAGAAATCATATTTCTTATCTATTTGGTATAAATTAAATGTCTATTGAGACGTCAATTCCGACGGCGTCTAATAAAACGCCGACCTCAGTTAAAAGCTACAAGTCAACAAATTTCATCGTTTCTCCATCAAATCACACATCCAAAAGTCAATTTAACATTACAAAATCAATCGAAAGATCTAATCATCATCTTACTTCTAATTCAGCAGTTCACAAAGATCAGAGTAAAAACGGACATGTTTCATTGATTAGCCAAATGGATCAAATTAAAGCGGTAATTTTTTTCGAAGATTCATAAAAATTCTGCATAGAATATTATTTTATTATTCCTATTTTTCTAATGAAAATAAATAAAATTTAATTTTAGAAAATATAATTTAAAAATTTAAAGATAAATTTATTTTAAAAAAGGGTAGTGAAGTAACTGCACTGCGAAAATTCGAAGGCAAGTCACAAGAAAACGAATTGAGCTTCGAATTCGGTGATTTAATTAAAATTATAAACATTGTTTCTAAAGTAATTAATAAATTAATTTAAAACAAAAAAAAAATTTAATTTTTTCAAAAGGATCCACAATGGGCTTTCGGAGAATTAAAAGGCAAGCAAGGATTCCTATTGCTAAAATATGTCAAATCTAAATCAATCACTATGCCGTGGTTTCATGAAAATTTGACGCGAGAGCAAGCCGAATTTCTGCTCAAAGATTTGCCCGAAGGCTCTTATCTAATGCGCGAAAGCACTCATTATCCAGGCGATTTTACTCTTTGCTTAAAATCTGACTCTAAAATTGAAAACTATCATATCAAACTACTAAATAAAAAATTTACTATCGACGATGAACACTGTTTTGGCAATCTAATTGAATTAGTCAAGTTTTATACAAGAAATGATCATCTAGCATGTTTGCTAAAGAATCCGATTGAATATACCAAGAAAAGAGAAGCAAGCGATTACCAAGCTTTGTTGGATCCTCACTGGATAAACGAATCGGATGTAAAATTGGGACGCGAGATAGGAATAGGCGAGTTTGGAGGTAAGGAAAAATTGTATTTGTATTTTTATCAATTTAAATTTTTTTAAAGCTGTTTATCGCGGAACCTACAAAGATACTGATGTTGCTGTTAAAAAAATTAAAGATCGAACCACTGTTGATGAGTTTTTAAAAGAAGCGTTTGTCATGTCGTAAGTGAATTAATGAAATTAAATACCTAAATTAGTTAATGACATTATTTTTTTATTTAGAACTTTGTCGCATCCTAACCTAGTAAAGTTAATCGGAGTGGTCAAGCATCATACTCGTAACAGTGAAAAATTTGAAATTTCACTTGTCACTGAATTCATGCCAAAGGGTAGCTTACTTGACTATTTGACCAGTCGAGGTCGAAATATTTTAACCAAAAAAGAACTTGTGGAATTTGTTATGTAAGTTATTTATCATTTAAGAAATAAAATTAGAATTAATTTAGAATTAAAGTCATATTTGTGAAGCAATGAGCTATTTGGAAGAAAAAGGTATAGTTCATCGCGATTTAGCTGCAAGCAATGTGCTGATATCCAAAGACGACATAGCTAAAGTATCTGATTTTGGTCTGGCAAAAAAAATAATGGACGACAATCGAACAAATAGTGGCCGAATTAGAATAAAATGGACAGCACCAGAGGCCATAAAAGAGAAACTTTACTCAAATAAGTCAGACATGTGGAGTTTTGGTATATTGCTATGGGAGATTTTTTCATATGGCCGAGTGCCTTATCCGAAAATACCCGTTAGTGAAGTTATCAATCAAATAGAGCATGGCTACCAGATGGAAAAGCCGGATGGTTGTCCTGATGAGATTTATTCACTAATGAAGGAGACATGGCACCAAGATCGAACCCTTAGACCAACATTTTCTCAAACATTAAAAAATTTATATAAATTAAAAGCGAAATTTTCAGAACGATGAGAGAAATTATAAAATCTATGCATTTATGTACATTTATTTTTTATATTAACCTTAACGAATTTTTTTAATGAGTGTTTTGATCGAAGAAGCTTGGCTATAAATATTTCAAGCCCAAGATAGAAGAGTATCTTAGAGCCCTTTGATTTTGTGTGTTTTTTTTTTTATTTTATTAAGCAAATATGATAAAATGTTTTATAAACTTTTTTAATTAAATTTTCAAATAAATTTTGTTTGATTTTTTTAAAATAAGGCTTTTATTCTTTTAAATTTTAAATTAAAGAAAGAAAATTATTTATCAAGTTGTGTAATATGATTTATTTATTTTTATATATAAATATTTATTTATTGTCTGCATCGATTTGAGTTCTATAATAACCGAATTTTTCAATATACTAAAATAAACATAATTATAAAATATCCGGTTTTTATATTTTATTTCTCTCATTTACAAAAGAGAAAATCAATTAAGATAAATTTTTCGAAGAATTTCAAATCAAATTTAAAATCAATATTGATCATATTTTAAAAAAAATTAGAAAAAAAATTTTTTTTATCTTTTTTATAATTGCTTTATGACACTTAAATCTTAATAAAACTAAATAATTCAGGTTGAAAATTATTTTTATTTTTATAATTAAATTTTCTACTTAAACATAAAAGCGCTGTCAATAACCCTTAAATTAAATCATTCAATATAAAATAATTCCCTCTACGCTGTCATTTTCATTTTCAACGAGAAATTTTTTCATGAATTTTTGTGTTTTAAACTTATTTTAGTAATAAAAAATTGATTGATCATTTTTCTTTAAATTTACTGATGTAAAAGATTTCAGTTAAAATCAAACATGATCTAAAAATTCATGCAACAAAGAATCAAAAAAAATCATGATAAAACATTTCTTCCATTAGCTTATTTTAAGTTAGATTGAAATTTTTAAATTTAGAGTCGTGACAATAATTTTTCTGGTAATAAAATTCTTAAAAACAAATCATAATAATGTGTGATCAAAGAAAAAAATGCTTGACTATAGAAAGTCTGAATTCTTCAGTAAAAAATGTGCACTACGCTGTTAGAGGTCAAATCTTTATTCGAGCAGCAGAATTAGAAAAAGATATCAAAAGAGTAAAGTATTTTTTTTATGTGTTTTTATTGAGAATAGAAAAACAAGTAAATTTTAAGGGAGAAAAGCATCCGTTCGAAAGAGTAATACGTGCAAATTTGGGTGATTGTCATGCTACTGGACAAAAACCAATTACTTTTTGGCGTCAAGTGATGGCTATTTGTGTTTATCCGAAATTATTAGAGAGCAATGAATTTGAAAGAGACTCTAAAGAAAGAGCAATGGATTTATTAAGCGCATGTCGTGGAAAAAGTATCGGATCATATACCGATAGTGTTGGTTTAGAAATTGTTCGAATTCATGTTGCTGAATATATCAAAAAAAGAGATGGAGGTATTTCATGTGATCCTGACAATGTTTTTTTGACAAGTGGAGCAACTGGAGGAATTAAAATAATGTTAAAAATGCTTTTAAATGGACCAAATGAAACTCCTGCTGGATTTATGATACCGATTCCGCAATATCCTCTCTATTCTGCCACTATATCCGAATACAATGCTGAACAAATTGGTTATTATTTGGATGAAGATAACAACTGGAGTCTGAGCATTGAAGAACTAGAAAGATCCTATCAAGAATCATTGAAACGTTGCCAGCCAAAAGCAATTTGCATCATAAATCCAGGAAATCCAACTGGTCAAGTTCTGAGTCTAGAAAATATGCAACGAATTGTCAAATGGGCTTATGATAAAAGACTTTTTATTTTAGCTGATGAAGTAAAAATTATACCATTTTTGTTTTTTTTTTCCCTAGAATTTCATTAATTATTATTAATCAATTGAAATTAAACATTCAATTAACAATAAGGTTTATCAAGACAATGTATATGCTGATGGAATGAAGTTTCATTCATTTAAAAAAGTAGCTGCTGAGCTTGGTTACCCCTATTCTCAAATAGAAATAGCTTCGTTTTATTCAACAAGCAAAGGATTTATGGGTGAATGTGGTGCCAGAGCTGGTTATTTTGAAGTAGTGAATATGGACGAAGATGTTAAAGCTGAATTAAAAAAATTGTCTTCAGCTCAATTGTGTAGCTCGGTTTTGGGACAAGTTTGCATGGATACAATAGTTAGCCCGCCTAAGCCAGGAGAACCATCGTATGAACTGTTTATAAAAGAAAAACAAGGTGTTTTGAACAGTTTAAAAGAAAAGGCACAACTAGTCACCGAACTGTTAAACAAAATTGAAGGAGTTAAATGTAATCCAGTCCAAGGAGCTATGTATGCTTTTCCTCAAATAACCATTCCACCAAAAGCTATTCAACATGCCAAAGTAACAAAAAATTTACCATTAAATATATTTCATAATTAAATCTAAATGAGCAAAAATTACATTTTTAATAATAAATTATTTTTTAAAAAGGAAAATGGAATGGAACCAGACATGTTTTATTGCTTGGAATTAATAAATCAAACTGGTATTTGTGTTGTTCCAGGTTCTGGTTTTCATCAGAGACCAGGAATATATCATTTCAGGACAACAATTTTACCACCAACAGATCAAATAAAATCACTTTTGTCTAAATTTGAGAAATTTCATGTGAGTTTTTTGAAAAAATGGTCATAGGTCATAGAAAAATTATTAATACTATTTACCATTAAAATTTTAGAGACTAATTTAAATTTTAAAACTTGTATTATTCCTCTCAATGTTTATATAAGTAAATAACCATAATTATTAAATCCTCAAATTGATTATTCAATTATTTTTCTTAGTAAATAAAAGTTATATTCTTTATTTTTATTATTTTTCAAATGGTTTAAATTTTAATGAAAAAAATACCGTTCCTATCGTATGTTTTACTTTTGTTTTTCATTAATTGTGCCATTTATATTTATTCAATAAACTAGATTTCCTTTTTGTCCATCAATTTTAAATTAATAATTAAAAAAAATATTATTAACAATAATAACAATTATTTTATTGCGTTTTTTTAGTTAAATTATCTTTTAAAATTAATATTGATTACAAATCAGAAAAAAAATACGGTAAAAAAAACTTTTGAATTTATCCTTTTAGATAGAAGCAATTTAATTTTTAATTTAGTTTTCAAAATAAGATTTAAATGTCTTAACTTTTTGCTAAAAACCAAACGAAAGATCCATCTTTAGTGTAAATGTATCTCAAATTAAAGACTCTTTATTTTGAATTAGAAAAATTTCTTTAAATTTGTTCCGAACAAATTTTACAACTAAAAAAAATATAAATTAATTTTTAGTGCAAAAAATAAATGCAATTTGAAATTTTATTAAACTTAATTCAGTGATTATTCATTTTTTTCAAGAATTCACAAAACTGCTAAATTTCTAATTCTAAAAAAAAATTTTTTTAATGCATATGCATTTTAGATGGACTCAAATGATGAATCGAGTTCAAAGTTGATCGAGGAAGTTGTTCTAACATCAGAAGATGAAGAAGAAATTCTAGTTTACAGCGATTCGACAACTGATAGTCTAGAAACAGCTCGTTCAAAGCTTTCTCAACAGGAAAATAAAAAAGGAGAATTTTTTTACGAAGATATTTCAAATAACTTAAACGATTCAGACATTAACCATGCTTCTGAGTCAAATTTCATTATACCGGATTCCGATTCGGACATTAATACTTTTGAATTAATACAAGATGAGAATGAATTTACAAAAAATTCAGAGAGTTCGTCAAACAACGATGTAACTTATTTTTCTTCCACAAATATTGTTAAAGTAAACAATGCATTCAAACTTGATGAAAACAACAACATCAATACTTCATTGGTTTCAACTAGTACACCTAGTTCTGACAATTCTCGAATTATGAACCGCTTCAACGACTTCAAACTATTCCAGCCATGCTCAGTCATTCTTCAAAGAGTAACCGACAATGTTATACAAAGTTTTAAGCCTAAAACTAAACGAAAATATGAAATAACTTATAAGAAACAAAGTGATGAAGAATCTGTTTGCTCTAATGCATCAAATTGGTCGACTAGTCGAAAAAAAAAATACCGAAAAGAAAAAAATCCAAGTTTTAATTCATTAAATGCATCAATATCAACTAGTTCAGCTTCATCGGTTCAGAACAAAAATAAAAATCAGACCAATAAGTCAAAACGAGGCAGGAGAAAAAAAGATTCATTCAGCTTATCAACCGAACCAAAAATGATCGACTTTCTCAATGAAGAAACAAATTGTGGATTCGATAGTTCAAACTATGTATGCCAAATATCAAATAACGAAAGCATAAAGCTAAAAATATGTAAGACTCAAAAGGAGGTACAATGTGAAAATGAGGATTCCTCAAACCATACAATAGTATTAGCATCGTCGAGATCGAATTCTCCCACAAGACCCAAACAAGCCGATTCTAAGACAACAATTAAGTCAATTGACGGAGCAAAAACTGACACAAAAAATGAAGAAATTGCAGTTTCAAAAAATACTGATGACTTGTTAAAAAAAACTCTCAAAAAACAAAATACCAAAACGAATGCTCAAAAAAAAAATAAATGTATTACAAAGCCAAAATTGGATATTTTAAAAAAATCTAAAGAAAACTTGTCAATTAAAAAATCAATTATCGAAAATATAACTGATATAGCTATTGATAGGTCGTATAAGATACCAAAATTAAATAAAAAAGAAGAGACATGCAACGACTTGAAGCCGGATAATCCCAAGCCTAAAGCAACAAATGGTAAAAGTAAGAAAAAAAATAAAAAGAAAAATTTTGCGAAAAAAGAAAAAAAAGAAAAACAAACTACAAATGGTTTACTAAAAGAGAATAATTTAGATTTTAATAACAAAAAAATAAATAAATATCGCAAAACACTTGAATTAATGAGCAGAGATAAAATACCCAAGCTAAAAGACTTGCAAAAAAAACGAGCTGAATTTAATCAATCGATAGGTGCTAAATATCCCTATTTTGGTATTTTGTTCATGATTGACGAATATGTAAAAAAAATATCCACAGTGGCCTGTCTTGACTTTGATTTGTTGATAAATAATTCACCTGTCGATGATTCTGAGCTAAGTGTTACCAGTTTGAATAGAGACGAACAAATTCAGCTATGCAGATTGATGTCTAGAAGTGCGGGAAGAGTAAATACATTCGAATTGGTTAACATGGATCCCTTACTGAGGGAATATCCAGAAAACTTTGAAAATTCATTGTCCGGCCCATTCGATTCTGACAAAGAAGAAGAAAATTTTCTGAACTCAATGGATGAGTTGACTTTGTCCGAGGCTTTTATTTTGTATAAAAGATTTATTTCACGATTAAACTCGCCCTATAGAAATGTTGAGCTAGTTAGAGAAGCTAATTCGGAAGATCACACATTACATGTAACATTTGAAAATGATTTTGAAATTGAGAGTTTAGATTTATCCATTGAATCAGTTGTAAACTCTTCTCTTCATAAGTGAAAATAAAAAAATAAATTAAAGATTTTTATTAATAATGTTTTATTTTTTAAAGGCCTTTGAAAAAATTTAAAACTTTAAGAAATGATATACATTTAAATTCTGTTTATAACGATGAGGATTCAAATTCGAGCTATCAGAAATTGCCTGTTAGCAATCAAAACTACGATTCTATTCGCACAAAAGTAAGAAAAATGATGTTTGATAAAAATAAAGTTTATTTTTAATAAATTTTTTTAGCTAAATGATGATGAACTTGTTAATAAAATGTACACTAAATCTGTTTATGAAAAATATTGTTATGTTAAAATGCCAAAGTAGTTTAAAAAAAAAAAAAAAAAAAATAGAATTTACAATTTTTATAAATTTTTCTAGGGATTTTTACAAGATTTGTAATACAGAAAAATACTCTAAGACTAAAAATGATGATACAAGAGAACAGAGATTTTTAGGACACCGAACTCGCATTAGAAAAGAAAGAGGGTAAGTTTTGTATAGTAAATAAGAATTTCAGATATGATAACCATTTTTTGAATATATAAGACAGAGCAATAAAACTAAACTTTTTTTAAGATTTTTTTATACATACTTTTTTAAAACTTAAAAAGGGTTTAATCTCAGTAATTATACAACCAAAAAATTATTTTGGCTTCTTTTACACTCAAAGGACCGGCTATTTTTGTCAAAAAATTTGTTTAAATGTTACATTAGTTCCATAAAAGTCTGTAACATGAAAAAGACTAAATTTAAAAGATTGATAGTTAATTAAAAAATTAAATTTTTGATAGTTAATTAAAAAATTAAATTTGAATTTTTGAAAAAGTGTCAAAATGACACCGCCGATCCTTTGAGTGTTAAAAAAATTTATCCATGTTACTGGTAGCGTTTTGTTCGATTTAAGTTAAAATTTAAAAAATTTTATTAATTTCACAAATCCGAGATTATAAATAAAATTGGAGCTAAAAAATATGTTGTGACAGGAAGGCCAATTTTTTATCAAAGAAGTATCCAATTTTGAACTTACTTAGCTACAAACATGCAAGTTCAATCCTGTCACTTTCATTCTATCTTTGGGAGAAAAAAAAAATTTTTTTCGAGCTATATTCTTAGGATTTTTTTTAATTCATACAAATTATTATTTAGAATGTAAAAAATAAGACCAATGCGCAATTAAATTTCATCGCAGATTTTTGAATTTTTGTAACATTTCAAAGCTTTATTTTAAGACTTTTGAAAAAGTATTTTAATTTCAAAAAATGTATTGAAATTTAATTGCGCATTTAAAATGTTTTGATCATTTTTGAAAAATGAAATTTGATCAAAAATTTTACTTTGCCTATTGAAGGGGTTTTTAAGACCCACTTTAATAGCTTGAAAAACTTAATCTATTCAATAAATTTTTAAATTGATTAATTGAATTCAAATCAATAAATTCTTTTGGTAGTCTGTTTCAATTACTTGAAACTCGATTAATAAAGAAATTGTGTCGCTAATAGCAATTACTAGCCAGTTGTTTCTCCAAAGTTAAATCATGGAATCTAAGATCTAGTCTTAGTCCATTAGAAGAATCTTTTTTGAATAAAACTGGATTTTACCAATTAATTTTGTAAAAACCCTCAACGAACTTGAACATTTGAATTAGATTTCCTCGATTCCTTTTCATTTCCCAGGGTGTTCAAGCTCTGTGAATCTAGAACTTGCTCTGCAAAATGTTTCGGTTGATACAATACCAAAAGACAAATTATAAAATTTAAATTGCTAAAATAATTGCATATACAAACTTAGAATTAGCTGATGAATTAGCGGATTTACAACTTATTAAAAATAGCTATTTAAATTATTTTTCAATCATTTTTTTGTTCAAAAATTTACAATGCAAAGGAGCTGTCTTAAAAAACATATAAACAAAATTAATTTTTTTTAAGCTAATTTGGAAAATGATTACAATTGAACATATAATTACATATTAAGGATGTTTTAGATTGTATTTACATATTTTTCCATTATTAAATGTTATATGTATCAATTTTCAAACAAAACTGAGTCATCTGATATTTTTAAAGATTTTTTAATGTGACCTGTTAGTAAGTTATGGTCAACCTAATAAAGTAAATCAAAAATATACTAATTCTATCTGCCACCTAGCAATTAAAATTTATGCAAAAAAATACCTAGTTTTTCAGAGAATTTTTAGCTATCATTTTAAAAAATTGAAAGAAAACTTCTTAGCTAATTACTTATACTTTCAAACTCAAAGGTCAAAAAAGTTTTTTCCCATTTTTGACTGACTAAAATTCGAAATTTCTTTTGCATGAGCATCTAAATCAATTCTTTTTATGCTATGGCGGAGTATGCCAAGCCATTAATTTTTCAGATATTCAAAAACATGCACAATATTAATAAAGAATTTGTTAAAATTACTGAGCTAATTATTAGAATATTTTTTTTTAATTTATTGTTTAAGGGAAATGAGATTAGCTTATCGGCATAAAATTCTGAGTGATTATGAATTTGAAGAAAGACTACTTAGACTGCAAACCGAACAAGAAATTCAAATTGACTTAAGCCAATTGAAAAAATAATCCAGTGAATTAATATTTGTTTTTGTTTTCTATATTCCGAAAAGTTTAAATTTTTTGAATATCAATATTTCTTTTTTTTTTGTTGCATTTGAAAATAATAAAAACCATTTTGTTTAAATTTTCTAAAGCTTATTAAATTAATAAATTTTTTTGAGAAATTCATATTTTTAAAATTAATTTTCGTATTTTAAAAAAATTAGAATACAAATAATTTTTTTTTTAGATTTTCAAGTTAAAATTATGTAAATTTAGATTTAGATTACTCATGATAAAATTAAAAATTTGATACTATGACAACATAATAAATTAAAGTAAACGGATTCTTGTTTGAAAACTTGTGAATGTTCTCAAACGAATTCGTTCTAAAGTTTGCTAATCATTTGACCGTTTTGTTATCAATCTAATATAATAATGGCTCTTGTCCCTAAACAAGTCGATCTAAGTCAAAGTTCGCTGAAATTAATTCAAAAAGCTTTTAAACCATCCAAAAATAAAAATGAAACCAATCTCTTTCCGCAAATTAATGATCGCTCTTACCAAAAAATCAATCATTCAAGTAAATAAATAAATTTTGAGAATTTGATCTCAAATTTTGATATTCAAGTGGATAGTTCGCAAGAAAAGCCAGAAATAAACTTAAAACAGCTAGAATGGTTGTTGGAGTTGGATAAAACTACTGAAGATAGGTTTGATAATTGTTGAAAAATTTTTCAATTTATTTACTCTTGAAAAGAAATCAATCACATCAGATTTTTATGGAAAATTACAAGAAAATATTTTTAAATGAAAATGTTGAAAAAGGAAAAAAAAATGAGAGGTATTTTAGAAAATTTTCTTTTTCTATTTTTCCAAATTAAGCTTTAAGTGACCAAGTTTGGAAAAGATTGCTAAAAACGAAGCAAACTGAAATACATAAGTCTAATCCGCAAAAATTCTTAGCAATAAAACATATTGAAAATAGTGAAGACAGTGATGACAACGAAGACAATATTTATGAAGTGGATTCCCACAATGTTGGTTTATATTTGGAAAAAATTCATCAAAAAACAGATGAAATTGTTGATCCATTTTTGAAAAAATTGGAATCGATAAGAAAACTACGAAAAATTTTAAAAAAATAGTAAAATATAATTTTAGCTTTAGATCTATTTATTTCTGAGTGCTTTTAGTCCATTTGAAAGAAAAGATGAAGATAACATGAAAATTTATGAAATTTTGAAGAATTTTGATGAGTTTTTAAACGTATTGCCTCCAATTCAAAGAAACGATAAATTTTTGCTTCAACGACTATGCGGTTACGCACAGCTCGAGACTGTTTCAATCAAATCAACGCCTGGTAATCATTTCTTAGCTTATTCTAATAAATAATTTCTTCTAAAAGTGTTTGGAAATTTTGGGCTTTATATGGTTTTAAAAGGATCTGCAAAGCCTTTGTCGATCCCTCATTTAAATCAATTTTTCACTAAGCTCAGACCTGTTACACCTGAAGCTCCAGAAAATGGACAAATTGTAAACATTGAAGTCTATTTTTAAAAGAATTTAAAAATATAACTTAGCTTGGTGTTGGTTCATGTTTTGGCACCTTGTCACATTTATACGGAAGAGAAATGACCACAAGGTAAATTAATTCAATAAATTTTCAATTAATTCAATAAATTAATTCAAAGAATGTTTCGAGTTGTCACAAATGAAGATAAATGTGAATTTTTAAAAATATCAATTACTAATTATGAAAAAATTTTCAAAGTAAAACCAATTTTTTGCTCATATCAAAAAAAATTTTATAGTTTAGTAGACTTAAGAAAACAAAAATTTTAAATTAAATTAATTGAAAAATCATGGGCTATCTATCTAAGATATGCAGCACCTTAAAATATACTCTAAAATATGAAAGATTTAATTTTAAAAATTTTCTCAGTTTTGCATTCATCAAATTAAAACTTTTTTTCTATTTATAAAAAGTGTTCCATGTTTTATAAAAAAAAAAGAAATCTTTTTAGCAGTTAAGTTTACGAGAAACTTTTAAATAAACTAAATCTGTATATTTATTTATTAATTTATTTTATTTCAATGAATGTATTGCAGGCGATATTCAAGTGATATAAAATTCAAAAATAAAATTTAATACATACGACCAAGTTTAAGTGTAGTCTAAAAAAATAAACAAATTTAAGCTATTAATTTTTTTTAATCTTAATTATTATTATTCATTTTATTTTCTTTTTTATCCCTTTTTTTCCTTATTTTTATCTTATTTGTAGACACCTACAATAAAATCGACGAAATTAGTCTTTTGAAACTATTGATGTTCAGTTTTACATCTTCAAAAAAATTTTTTTTTTCTCCTAGATATTCATTTTTTTTGAGTGCTAGCTTTTAATCACTTAAATTTCTAAATTTTTTACTAATTTTCCTTAATGATTTCATTTTTACTTTATTTGCTAGAAATTCTAAATTTTATTTAACAATAAAAATTAATAAAAAAAATTCTGATTTATCTCATTTTGATAAAAACATAAGTAAAGTTTAATTATTCTGTTTTAGATTTATTAGTTTAATTATTAAACTCGGTCTGGTAATTTGATCGGATTTTAAAGCTAATCCGATACAAAAATTCTGTATTAGCAAGTTTTTTTGTATTGAATAGATTATTGATGTTATGGGAATTTACAATTTGGTCGGAATTCCGAAAATTCCGGATATTTGAGCACCGGAATAACAAGGTTAGAGTGTATACAATAAAAGTAGACGTTGAAATTTTCAAAATTTTTTTCTCCAAAGCGGACAATACAAATTGAGTTCGTAAATGCATAGGCTATCAAATTTTAAAGTGCTATTACGCCCTCATTCTTGATAACAAAATTTATCAAATAAGTTCTTCTTAATTTATTTTATTTGATTCTATCAATAATTTGATTAATTTATAAATAATATTTTCAATTTCGATTTCAATCACTTTTTCTTTAATTTAAGAAAAATTATGTACAATATCAGTAAAATAAGTGATGCAAATAGAAATTTAGATGAAAAAAAAATTAATAGCCATTTTTTCAATTTTAAATTTATTATTTTTAACTTCCCAAAAAAATTAGCAGTTATTTGGCTTTATATTTAATTCAAATCAATAATTAAATTCAAATAAGGATATTTTTTTTTTACAGAAAATTAGTGATGAGGAGCGTGAAGCAAAAATACAAGCGATAAAAATATGTAAAGGATACAGCTCTTGGCCTAAGCATACAATTGAAGAATTAATGGAAATTTTCGAGTGGAAAACATTTTTACCAAATACAAGTAATAACTAAATTGTTAACTTTTTGCTTTGGTATTGTTGGTTAGACTGACTAGGTGTGCTGAAGTTGGTCGTTTGGGAAAATTTTGTTAAATTTTATAGAATAGTTAAATAAAAAAAAAATTTTCCCAAAGTTGACATCAAAAAGTTTAATTATAATTGCAACTATGCTTATTCTACTATATTTTTCTAGTTTTAACAAGCGAAGGGTATAGGTGTCCGTTTATTGGTTTTATCAACCAAGGAGAATGTCATGTACTGCGCAAAGTAGATGTACCTTATTTTAATAAGAAAACTGGCAAAAAAGAAAAGCATATGAAACAGGTTGTAATTGGTAAATTGAAAGAAACAGATTCTTTTGGTGAATTCAGTGTTACCTTAAAAGAGCCGATGACTTGTTCAATTGTAACTGAAACAAATTGTAAATTGGGTATTATTTCATATGATAAAATATCGAGTAATTATTTTGACTACATAATTAAACAAAAAAGCTATTTTTATCCTTTTAGAACTAGATAACATAACCCTACGTTTATTACTTCAGACTAGTACAAGAAATTTTGCTGATTTATCACAAAAATATATCTATGAAAAGTTTATAGAACAAGAGAAGAAAAAAGAATGGAAAGATTTTAAAAATTGTGTGGTCAATGATGTTATTGATAAATATGGAATTGTTTCTGGAGCAGGCAAATACAAAACGACAAGCGATGCTCAACTCAAATCAAAATAAAACGAAAATTGTATATTAAAAATTTGAACAATAATATTCAAATATTTTAATAAAATAAAAAAGCATTTTTCTGTATTATGTTTGATTTTTAAAAATTAAAGAAATATTGAGTCTAATATGCTGCACTAACCAGGCATCAGCACTGATTTTTTTTTAAGTATCAGGTTTGGGTTAGGATTGAGTTTGTAGTGAAGACCCGATCCTGAACCAACTCACTTTTTTCGGATACCTAGAACAGATTTGGTAGTCTTTTAGTTACCAACCAAAACCGGATTGCTTTCTTCTCCATAAAATTTATTAGATCGTTATGAATTGGCTACCCAAAAAATTGAGTAAAAGACTATCAAGTCTGTATAGATAGCTTATAGTAAAACAAGATTAATTTATTTAAAATTTTCTGGATAAACCTATTTTTTATAGAATATTTTAACACTAGAACGTCCGAGGGGTTTTTAGACCTCTTTTTGAAAAATTAAAACTTTGATTTTATTACATATAAATAAAATTTTAAAAAATGATCTTTATAAGCTAAAAATCTTGATTGTAATTTTTTAGAAAATTAATAAATTTTCAAAGAAAATGTTTAATTTATCTTTATAACTTTATTTGAAATTTTTATGAGAAATCAGCCGGGCTTTCTAGTGTTAAGGAGTAGCAGACTTGTAAAGGTAAAGTATGAACCTGAATCATTTAAAAATAGAGGAATTAGAACAATAAAAACACGACATGGATCAGAGCTTTTTGAAAAAAAAAAATTTAATTGTATCTATTTTCGTTCAAAAATTTAAAACTATTTTATTTTGTTTATTTTTAAAATTAATTCAATAAATAAGTTTTAATCAAAGAAAAACTATGATTACTAGATTCAAAAAGAAGTTTCTGATCGTAATATTTACATTAGTAACCTTGGATCCGTCTTTCTGTTCTGTTCCTTAAATTTTTTTGGAGCAAATAATCTAATGCTCCATGTTAACACTCAAAAACCGGATGACTTTTTTGACCCTTTTATTTAAATCTTTTTTAATGCTTTTTTTCAATGAAAATAAAATTATTTTATAGAAAAAATTAAATAATTTTATAAAATTTTTGATTTCAGATATGATTGAAAAAAAAAATTATAAAAAAATGATTAAATTTATTGAATAAAAAACAAATAAACGAAGTTACAAAAGGAGTTCAAAAGACCCCTTCGGTTTTTGAGTGTTAAGTTATAGGCTAATGTTCTAGTTAGCTAATTAATGCAATGATACCGTCAGTAATGTAGCTATATCGATAAGTATCGATACCAGTGGTATGGAACTGGTTGGCAGTCCTATAAATAGCAGAGAATTTAAAGTATTTTTTGCAATAAATAGATGAAAGCAATGGTAAGCCTTTTTTAAAAATTTAGTCGTCAAGGATTTTTTAAGTGATATTATTCTTAAAAAATGAAAACAATAAGGTTCAAGTGAATTTAAATCAGAGCTCCATTAAGTAGTTAATAAGACGCTTTGATATTATGTATTTTAAAATCTAGAAAATATAATCAAAAAATCATATGACGCATTTAGAATTTGTTGTAACTATTTTTTTTGAAAATAGATTATAAAAAAAAGGTAAAATTTTGTTTTATTTAACTCATAAATAACTTACATGGAAAATATTGAAATTTTTAATTTTAGATTTTATTTGTTTTTTTTTTTAAATTAAATTGATTAAAAGTTAACTAAAGAGACTAATGGTAAATATTCTTTTTTAAAAAAATCATCGTTAAATAATTAATTGTTTAATGATTTAATTATTTTTTTATTTATTGTTGTAGATAAAATAATCTTTAACCAATTTAATAAATAAAAATAATTCAAATCATCTGGAGTTCTAAGGAAGCATCATAAAAAATAAAAATTAAAAGCAAGCTTTTAATGACTGATTTTAGTAAACAAAAATTATGCTGAAATATTAAATGATAATATTTCTTTACTTGTTTTTAGAAGTCATAATATGCCAATTTATTAGAATTTTTCAGCTACTTTTTCTAAAAATTTAAATTTTTTAATTAATCAATATTTCAATAAATTTGAAAAACAGATAAAAAAACAGAAAAATAAACCAAACTTAATTGCTTTGAAATGGTATAAATTAAATTGAAAACAAAAAATCCTCGAGTACCATAATGAACGAGTTTTTCAGTTTGAAATGCGTCAAAGTGTTTAATCAAGTTTTGATATGTTTATTTTTTATTGATTATATCATTTTATGAAAATTAGTAGATTTTTATTAATAATTTTTTTGTATTTTCTTCGACGCATTTAACTAAAAATCAAATGTAATATAAACAAAATAAAATTTAAAAAATACTAAGTCATTACGAAAAATTTTGGAAATTCAACCACTCCCTTTATTCACCTGTACAAAAGAAAATTCTAATTATCAATAGAAACTAAACTAAATAGTATATAAGTTAGCATTTTTGATTGCTTTAAAAAAAGACAGAATAATTTTATCTCAATACTTTATACTATAAATCTTTCTATAAGTTAAAATATTTTTTTATTGACCTCTTAGATGGAATTTATTCATGTCAAATAATAAAGAAATTTGATTATTTTCCTGATCCTATATACAAGTTTTACTTATGCTTTACTTGACAAATAAGCATGAATACTATCTTTTTATAATATTAAAACACATAATAATTTTTGGATATTTTTTATTTTAATTCATAACGCAAAGAATAATTTATTATGTGAAGACAAGAGAATAGGTATTTATCAAACTAGTTTAGTTTAAAATGGATACAAGATTGTTATCAACAAAAAATTTACCTTGCGATTCATTTTAAATGCTTTTTGGGAGGCAGTTAGATCATTATCTGAAGCTTACATAATATAACATCAAGTCTACTAAATTTTAGTATATGCATTTAATACTTGAATTTTTTTGCAATATTTTTAATTTAAATTTTTTTTAAATATTTTTATTTTATCATGCTTATATTCGAAGATAACTAGTTATGAATCATTTTTAGCTTTATTTAGAATAAAATATTATCATGTTGTGTAACAACAATGTCAGTATTAATGCAATTCGATTGTTTTCATCTCTTCAGAACAAAATATTTGTACCAGTTGCTACATTAACTCAGACAACAAACAATAATTTGGTAAGTTGTCATCACTAAAATTTTATCTAGTTTTTAGATTTAAAGATGATTTAAAAAAAAGGTTAAAAATTAAAAATATTTGTTTAAAATTTAATAATTTAAATTGAAAAATTAATAATTTTAGAAAAGCACTAAGCCAGAATTTAAAATATCTGAAAGTGATTCAAAAATTCAAAAATGTCTTACAATGGAAACACTGTGCTCGACAGTTAAAAATGTTCAATATGCCGTCAGAGGAAAAGTTGTTATTCGTGCTGCAGAGCTAGAAAAAGAATTAAAAAATGTAATTTTTTTTATTGATTGATTTTTTATTTTTAGATAATTTTTATTTAGGGCGTGTCAAAACCATTTGAAAGAGTTATTAGAGCTAATATAGGCGACTGCCATGCTACTGGACAAAAACCGATTACATTTTTGCGTCAAGTGATGGCTATTTGTGCATACCCGGATTTGTTAGAAATTTCTGATTTTCCTCAAGATGCAAAAGAAAAAGCAAAAGAATTGTTGAATGCTTGTGGTGGAGGCAGTGTTGGGGCTTATACTGATAGTGCTGGCTTAGATATAGTTAGAAAACACATAGCAGAGTTTATCAAAAACAGAGATGGAGGTATTTCTTGTGATCCAGACAATATATTTTTAACAACTGGTGCAAGTGGTGGAATTAAGATAATGATGGAAATGCTTTTAAATGGACCAAATGAAACTCCTGCTGGATTTATGATACCGATTCCGCAATATCCTCTCTATTCTGCCACTATATCCGAATACAATGCTGAACAAATTGGTTATTATTTGGATGAAGATAACAACTGGAGTCTGAGCATTGAAGAACTAGAAAGATCCTATCAAGAATCATTGAAACGTTGCCAGCCGAAAGCAATTTGTATCATTAATCCAGGAAATCCAACTGGTCAAGTTCTGAGTCTAGAAAATATGCAACAAATTGTCAAATGGGCTTATGATAAAAGACTTTTTATTTTAGCCGATGAAGTAAAAATTATACATTTTTTTTTTTTTTTTCTAAAATTTCATTAATTATTAATCAATTGAAATTAAAAATTGAATTAACAAAAAGGTTTATCAGGACAATGTATATGCTGAAGGAATGAAGTTTCATTCATTTAAAAAAGTAGCTGCTGAGCTTGGTTACCCTTATTCGCAAATAGAAATAGCTTCGTTTTATTCAACAAGCAAAGGATTTATGGGTGAATGTGGTGCCAGAGCTGGTTATTTTGAAGTAGTGAATATGGACGAAGATGTTAAAGCTGAATTAAAAAAATTGTCTTCAGCTCAATTGTGTAGCTCGGTTTTAGGACAAGTATGTATGGATACAATTGTCAATCCACCTAAGCCAGGAGAACCATCGTATGAACTGTTTATGAAAGAAAAACAAGGTGTTTTGAGCAGTTTAAAAGAAAAGGCACAACTAGTCACTGAATTGTTAAACAAAATTGATGGGATTAAATGTAATCCAGTGCAAGGAGCTATGTATGCTTTTCCTCAAATAACCATTCCACCAAAAGCTATTCAACATGCCAAAGTAACAAAAATTTACCATTAAATATATTTCAGAATTAAATCTAAATGAGCAAAAATTAAATTTTTAATAATAAATAATTTTTTAAAAAGGAAAACGGAATGGAACCGGACATGTTTTATTGCTTGGAATTAATAAATCAAACTGGCATTTGTGTTGTTCCAGGCTCTGGTTTTCATCAGAGACCAGGAACATATCATTTCAGGACAACAATTTTACCACCAACAGATCAAATAAAATCACTTTTGTCTAAATTTGAGAAATTTCATGTGAGTTTTTTGAAGGAGTGGTCTTAATTTTATTATTTTAAATAAAATTTTGGATAAAATGTTATTTTTAGTAAAATTATTATTTTTAAAAACGTAACACCATTATAAAAGTTTACAGAAATAAATCTTGGAAAATATTTTTCTTTTACTAATTTTGATTTAAAATATTTCATTATTCATTTTTCATGATCTTATGTCATAGAGGCAGTAACTCAATTCCTAAATGAAATTTATTTTAAGAGATAATTTAAATTAGTGAGTAAAATTTAATAAAAATTTGTTTGAAATTAATATCCCAATAATTGTTAATGTCGTCTTTTGATATGGCTTTGATACATGCATAACTAATTCTATCAGTCTTTTTCAAATAATTCTACATAAAATATACTGTTTATATTTTTCCTTCATTTAGTGATTAAAATAGAAGTCCCCTACGTAGTATTTTTTTCATTAGCACCAAAGCTTTTTTTTATTAAAATAATGACGCATCATTATTTTTGAAAAAAAAATGCGTAAATTTAATTTGATTCAAATAAAATTGAAAAAATTTATATTAAATTTCAAGCGTCACCAGCCTATTTGAATTTAAATAGCTTAGAAAACATTTAAAACAAAATTTTAAGCAAAATTGACAATTTCTCTTTTAATTGCTTTTAATTTTAATCTAGAAACTATCAAATTTTAAATTTGTACTTAAAAATCCTTCTAATTTATTTTATTTTCAATATACCTTTTTTTTCAAGCAAACATTTATTCGATTTGATTTATCTGTTGAAGCATTTATCCGATTAGAAAAAAAATTTTGATAAATTAAATTTTTACTCTTGAATGAAGAGGTGATTATAGGAGCATTGTTTAAAGAATTATGAACAAATAATTCTAAAAATATCGAACTAAATATTGTTAAAATCAATAAGTAGATTTATTTCAATTAGCCTACTTCTAGATATTTGTCATTTTATCTTTTCATTGCAATTTAAAAAAAGAAACAATTTAGATGTTTTATGCAATTTTGATGGTAGGATTTTAAAAAATCAAAACTTTGATCAAGAAAAAGGTTTTTAATTTTTTTTTAAATTAATCAATGATAGTTTAATAGATATTTTAGTTAATTCTAAAAAATATTTAAAAATTTTGTAAGTAAACTTTAATAATAATGAATTATTTTTATTTAAAACTATAAAAATAAAATATTAGATCAAAAAAATATATATAGTTTTATTTGCCAAAGATGTATCAATTTGAATCACAACATATTAAACTAATATCTAGGAAAAATAAGTCGTTAAAAAAAAATGATATCAATTTTTCTGCTATCTAATTTTTTGAATTAAATTAATTCAAATCAATATTAAATTTTCTTGAAAAAATAATTTTCTAGTTTATTAAATAGCATAATTGTTTTTAAAATTTAATTTCCAAAGTGCTTGCACAAAAGGTCTCTTCAAAAAATTCAACCGTCACTTTTTCAGCCAGGCACTAAATTAAACAAATTGGTTATTAAATTTTAATTAATTTATTTAATCAACTGAACAGGCTTCGTTACATTTTGAAATTGTAAGCTTATTTTTATGGAATCTCTTCCGGTTTTGCTTTTTAAGATTCTCGAAATTCAATCTCAAGGGTATAACTTAAAGTCTTTAGCTAACTCTTAAGATTTAGAAAATAATATAAAAATACCAAGTTTGCTTATTTTTTGTTTTATTTAAAAAAAATAATTTTCTTTATCAATCTTAGATTTAGGATAAATTCTGAATTTAAACAAATTTTGATACTAAAATTAAATTTTTCTCGTGCTCGTTTGCTTATGTTGATACATTCAGCATTCAAAAATAAATACTAGGCTCAACTTTTAAAAATTATTGAAAAAATTAATTAAGGCTTATAATCAACGGTCTATTCTAATGCATTTCAAATTATATTATACTTTTATTTAATTATAGCATAGTGCTGCTTTATTTATTTTTGATATTTACTTTTTCAATAACCTATCGTATGGTACTACTAATTTTTATACTTAAAATCGAAATTTAATATTTTCATTTTGATAAAATTTGCTTCCTTCCTAGAAAATTTGGGCAGAGAATTGTATATTAAATAAAGAAAGAAGAATACATTTTAATTACGCTTTTTTAGAGTAAGACTGTATATTATTGAACTAACACAATAAGCAAAACACATTACTTCCCAATAACCAGAAATTAATTAGACAAAAAATTAGAATTACTAAAGCTGAGCATAAAAATTGATTAAATCATTATAAAATTTAGCCAGATGCGTTTTTTTCTTAGTAATGATTGACTTCGGTTCAGTTTTATTTAAAAAAAATGATTGATTTTTTTTACAAAAATTGTTCAAAATTCGTTTATTTAAGCATGATTTTGTTTTTAATTAAAATGGTTGCTTAAAATTATTCAACAAATTATCAGATTTTATCAAGTCCAATTTATTATCATTATTAGCTAATTTTTTTTGAAAGAAAACAAATTACTGATATGAATTTTTTTTCAATTTTGCAATATTGATTTTTTTCTCCAGCAAGTATCTAAATTTAATTAGAATTAATTTTGAAATTCTTTCTGAATCAGACACCAAAACCTCCTTCATTTAATGTTTCCAGAAATTATTTGTTTAAATATTTTTTTAGCTAAGAAAATTTTTTAATTTTACATAGATTTAATTTAAGATAGAAATTAAAAAATTATACTTCGAATTCATTCGTGGCAAGTATTCTTATGTATTTTGAATTATATCGATGAAACCTCAGATCGAAAACAGACCAAACACAAATTTATCAAATGGACACCCACCGACCCCAATTAGCAATGGAAGCATCCATTCAAATGCAAAGATAACACAACGAAAAGCTGCCGTTCATGATTTGACCCAGAGCATAACAGAAGAGTGCCAAAAAGTATTGATTAAGGATGAACTTTAGTTTTAGTTTTTAGCATATCTTTTAAGCTAATGATCGAATGTCACAAATCGATGTCGAAATATCATATTAACCTTTTATTTTTATCAAATGAAAGTTTAAATGATATTGTTAATTCAGATGAATTGAACACACAGAGATCTCAAAATTATAAATTTTTTAAATCTGCTTTGGATAAATTACTTCCTCAAATAGACCAGTAAAAGCCTTACTAATTAAAACTTTTTTAAAAATTAATTTTTTATTTGAAGAGTTAATTTTAATGATAATGAGCTTTATCATCAAATTCAGCAAATAATTTCTTATCTCGAGTATATGAAATTAGAATTTATCAGACATTTTTATATATTAAAATCGTTCTCTATGCAATGTAACCAAATCAATTTTTTTTCTAAATAATTATCCTTTATGCCTTTATGTTATCCTTTTTTAGGTGAAAAGACAAACGGTCCGTTGAGTAATGAAGATAAAGGAAACGAAAATAGGGCGGCTATTGAAAATAACAAACAAAACGATCTTTTAGAAATTCAATCGTATGTCTTTGAAAAAATTTTTTTTAAATAAATTTTTTTAAATTTATTTTTTTAGAGATATCAATGAAATAGATCGTTTGATTCATAAAATGTCCCAAAAATACTATATTTTCGTACCTGATATCGGTTAGATTTTATCAAAAATATTTAATTTTTTAATATCTAATAGATTTAATATTAATAGAAGACGCAAAAAATTGGAATAAAAAATGTGAAAATGGCGAAAAACTGAACTCGTATAATTTGTTGAGCAAATTTAAGTTTATTTGCTGTTTTTGCTCGCCGAAGTATATTTAAATTTATTTATTTGATTATTTCTTTCAAAAAAGCTCAAAATTAAAATGTTATATTGAAAACTATTTGAGTTAATTGAGCAGAATTAATAAAAAATTAATTATTTTGCTTTAACCGAGTTATTATCAAAAAAAAGCTTTAATTTTTTTTTATTTATAAAATAATTTTTTAATAAAAAGTTAAAATAAAATTCTACTTTTCTAATTAGTCTTTCATTAGTATTCATAAATATATTTTTAGAGAATTTTTGTAGTTTCTTTAAAGATTTGTTAAAAAATCTCTTTAATTTGACAAATTTGAATATAGAGATATGTTAAGTAAAATAAAGTTTTTTTAAGAAAATAAAAAAAATCTTTATTTTTCTCTAAAAATTCTGTAAATTGGTTTTTTTGCTATTTTTACATGAATGAACTTTTCATAATATGAATCAACATCTATATAATAACTAAACTCTGGGCTAAATTTTAAAAAACTTTCGGTGGAAATCGATTTTAATAATTCTTATTTATTATCAAATTTTTTTCTAATGAGCCTTTAAAGATTGGAATATTTACCTTTTAATATACATGAAAATAATATCTTGAACCAAGAATGAAATTAAAATTACAAAATAAGACATATAGCGGTTCATCTAAGGACATATGTTTTTTTGATTTTTATTTTTCCAGAACCTAACCCGATAAATATTGACTTTTTGCTTTTAATTAGGCGAAAATTAGAACAATTTTTCGACTGTATTTTAAATAATTTCTTATATAGCAATTTTTTTTGGAACTCAAAAGAAGTAAAAAATCCGTCCGGTATAGTCTTATGCGTAGATTTCTCAAATTTATTTTATTGAACAAATAAATAAAAGAACCTTTCCTAATAATTAAACCAAAGAGATATTTTGATTTTTACTTAGTTAATAGATACTTTTGACTGAAAAAAGTTATTCGTTATATTGCTTATTGAGGATTGTTAGTGGTAGCTTTCTTTTATTGAAAGGTGCAAAAGTAAGCATTCCTTTTTATAGGTTTCAAGATATAGTTTAATTATTGACTAGCAGGCTCTTGCATTAATAAGGCAATAATTTAATAATCATAAACGCTTTAAAATTTCTTAAATTCAAAATAAGAAAATATAGTTAGATATTTTTCTTTCTCGCTTTTCTTTTTTCTAATTGAAAATATCTGTATCTAACGTTTTTTAAGATAATAATCCAATTATTTTAAAGTTTTAATTAATTAAATATTTAAAAAAAAATTTTATATGTTTTGTCTTCTCTAAAGTGTTTACTTATTTCAGAGATTTTTAGATTGATTTTAAAATTAACCAGAAAAAAATTAATGCTGATTATGCTAACTAATTTCCGCCATGAATTCAAATATCATCCGCCATGAATTTTAAAGTAATTGACAAGTCTATATCTAGTCCTAAGGATTTTATGCTCTTCTAATCATTCTGATAATTCTTAAAGCTTAGAGTTTTTATCATCATCCTAATGATGACATCCGATGGTCATAAAAACTTCGAATCAAAAGGTAGTAGTTCACAGTCATGGATGCCATTAAACATTGAATAAAGATTTGAAAATTGATTATGAATTCAAATCTTTTCATTAAATATACACTATCTCTAAATTGGAAATAATTAAAATAACTTGAAACTTAAGATTTTTGTAGCTTTGGCGATCATGATTTTCATTGCATTGATAAAAGTGCGGCGTTAAAAGCAATTGAAACAAAAGAAAACAAAAGAAAAATCGAGGCAAAGATAAGAATAGAAAATGTAGGACAACACTAAATAACATCTAAATAGACTCAAGTTCAAACCTTTTCTTTTTTTAATTAATTACTTTTTCTAATTCTTAAAAAGAATAAAAACTTATATATAAAGTTATTAACGACAACAGTGATCATGTAGAGCAAAGGATAAAAAAAACAATAAAAAGCGTATACAGCATCGGAAACATTGGCGTAATGAATACACCGCTAAAAACAAATATCAAAACCCGCCTCTACAAGACATTCTGCCGACCAATACTCACCTATGGATGCGAGGCAATCAAGCTTAACCAAATTCACTTGAAAAAAATTAAAACAAAAGATGGCAACTTGATAAAGAAAATGTTTGAACTCTGCAAGAGATCAAGAACAAAAAAAACTGATGGCGGCCATTAATATGGAACCAATGGAGAGAATATTGGTAAAGAGAAAACTATCTTTCATAATGAGACTAGCAAACAACAAATTTACAAAAACACTAGTGAACAATATCCTAAATGAAACAATAGATAAAGAAAATAGAACTAGCCTAAATCCTAGAACTACTACTCAAATCATATTAAAATAGATTTTATTTTACTATATTTAATTTTTTATTTTTATTTTACTTTTTTTTTAACATCGCCCATGAGGTGTTTTCTGAATAATAATAATAAAGTTATTAACAGAAATAGTAAAAATTAAGCATATGTGAAATTTGTGAAATAATCAAATATCAATCGAGCTATAAAATAGGGCTGTAATAAACGGTGTGTGTCACTAACCGTGCCATTTAAATTTATTCAAATAAACTAAACTAAAATATATATGGAAAAATTTGGAACATTTCGATTTATGTAAATTTCTTTTTTTTGAATATGGATTCCAAGCTGCTAAAGCATAATCAGGTTGGGTCATGTTTAATTATTTCACTATTTTATCTTTGAATAGCAATTTTGAAAAAAAATTAAAGTTTAAATGTTAATGATAATCTTTTCTTTCTTTCAAACCAATTTAGTCAAAATTTTCGAACAATTAGAATTTAAAATATGCTTAAAAAACATTAAAAACCTTTCTTTACTATGATATTAAAAAAATTCATAAAAAAGTACTAAAATTGAGTTTGATTTAAAAAAAAAATACTTTAAAAAAAGAAAAATATAAAAATGGAAAAAGTTTGAACGCCTTTCACTCTAGAGGCCTAAGAAAGATTCTCTAAATACAAGGCTTTTTTCAAAAGCTGAACTATACAGAAAAACAAATTCCAAACCAAGAAAAAGATGCAACACTTATAAAAAGAAGCTCTTGAATAGGCACCTCATGGGCGACGAAATTTGGAATTCGAAAGGAATGACCTTATGTCATAAATGGACCGAATAAAGAAAAAATTTTAATGTAGAAAAAAAAATTTTTTATTCAATAATTGTAAACATAATAATTGACAATCTTTTAAAACTTAATGTTAAATAACATGTGTTTATGGTAAACTTTACCATAATATTGATTGAATCAATAAAAAATTTTTTTTAAATTAGTTTTAAAATTTTTATTTTTTTAAATAATTGTTTTGTTGGTTTTTTATATTCGAGACTATTTTTTTGTTTTAAATATTTGATAAAATCCTATCTTTATCTACTTTGTAAAAAGTTCAAGTCTACATAATTCCAATTAATTTTATCTAATAATTTAATGATATCATTTGTGTATTTTGTTGATTGAATAAATTATTTTTTAAGTTATCAGAATATTAGATGAATTTAAATAATTAAAATGCTTAAAAGATCCAAGCGCATGCTCAATGAACATCAAATAGGGTCTGAAATCAATAAAACAATCGATAAATATAGAACAATATTGATTGGCGATCCTTATTGTGGAAAATCTAGTTTTATTCAACTTTTGGCAAGTAGAGAAAAAGAGTCTGGATCACCAATTATCATTTCAGATGACCAAAACGAATTCGAATTTTCAGTTGGATCATCGTCTTCCAATCGAGCTATATTTGTCGTGTACGATACAGCTAGTATGTAAAATTCTCTTTGATTATTTTTTAAAATTTAATTATCTAAAAGATCAGGAGAAATACAGAAGTTTGACACAAAGTTACTACAGAAGAATTGAATGCGCATTGCTAATGTTTAATAAACATAACGAGGATTCACTGTTAAATTTAAATAAATGGTACTCAGATATAATGAATTATTCGAAAAGTAGAGATAAAAACTTTTCAATTGTTATTGTTTGCCTCATAACAAAAGATGTGAATAATTTAAATGACGAATATAAAGTCAAAATTAGTTCAATTGTGGAGAATTTTCAAAAAGAAAAAGACTATGTCATAGGTTCATGTGAAATTGACTTAAATAAACCTAATAATTTAAAAGAGCCATTCGAAATTATTCATGAACACATTCAGGACTCTAAATTTCTCATTTCTGACAGTCAGCTATTGTACAATCCTAATCTTTATGTTAAACTTCAAAATGATACTCATTATAGAATTAAAAAATGTTGTTGAAAAATTCACTTTTTTATTACACTGAACTTTATTTTTAGAATGAAACATTTAATTTTCAGAACAAAATAAAATGTTATAATATGCTTTTTTTTAATTTTTTTTTATTATGTTTCAAATTTAAAATGAAAATCTCTGAAATAAATGAAGCTTTCATATAAAAAAAATGGCACATCTTTTCATCAAAGTTTTAATTTGTTTATTTATTCAATTAAAGGTCTTATTCATGCCATAATATTTATGTTTAAGAATCTTTTAATTAAAATAAAATAGCTGGTTATTTAAACAAATGATTTTTTAATAAAACAATCTATAAGAATAAAAATAAATATAGTTATGACTCTGTGAGATTTAAACCAATTATTTAAGGAATATTTTCTAGTGAAGCTTTATTTGAAAAATGGGGATATATTTTTATAAGAAATTTTTTTTTTCTTTTTTCCTTATTCACTTCTTGTGGAGCATTTGGGTCCTTTTTGATTTCCACTCAAGTCGATTCCTTAAGTTTCTTTCTGTTCGTGATTTATTTGAAACTTTTTTTATAATTCTTGGACGGTCGGGTAGTTAGTCCAACGCTTATAAAATAGTCACGCTAAAACATTAGATAAGTATAGACTATATTTTAGCCTTTTTTAAAGTTTTTATCATTTTAATTTTTTCTTACACTAAAATAGCGTAATTGCTAAAACATTAAAAAATAACTGTACTAAGAATGGTACCGATAAACATTAGAAAATTTTTTTTGTTTATTTTTATACTGAATATTTATTCTAAGGTCCATGAAAATTATGAAAATTTATCATAATCATCTAATGATTATGATGTATCATAAGTATCATCGCCTTCCAATTCTTAATATGTTCTTAATCAAAATCTTTGGCTGAAATATTTAAACCATGAATGGCTTTGATGCGATTATGTCTCATTGTTAGTTCATTTTAGATTTAAACATTTTTCTAATTGTTTTGAAGACCTTTTATTTATTTTATGAAAATATTTTCGATTAATTCGAATTAATTTGCTTTTTTTAATGTCTATAAACCACATGCTTCAAGCAAACTATTTGCTGATTATATTTGAAAAATTTATACTTAACATAATATTGACAACTGGAATAAATTTCCTCCTGAAGTAGTTCCTCACAAAAATTCTCATAAAATTTTTCAAATTTCTCAACAAAAAAAAATTAGACACGCTTTTTCGGTGTATTTTATTCTTTAAGAATACCGAAAATGAAAACATGATGTAATGTATTCCAGAAGTTATTTTGAAACTAAAATCAAAAAGTTTTTATTCAAAAATAGTTTTTTTCTCGTTTAATTTTTATATTTAAGTTGTAAATTCTTTGGAATTATTTGTTTAAAAATCATCTTCCCTCGTTCTATATTGTAGCTAAACAGACAAGAGTGCAATTTTGATTCATGCTACAAACACCATATCAGGCATTTTGTAATCTACATCCAAATCAAGTTTTCAAATTTCATTATTTTTAAAAATTTAAACATGAAATTATTATTTTTTTTATATTTTATTCGATTCATTATACATATAATGGTGGAACAAATGCATTATTTAAAAAGATGATTGTAATTTTTCATAAATTTACTGCATGATTTTAAAGCCGACGTAAGGTTTATTAAAACATACCTAACAATTATATGATATGAGTGTGGAGCATACGGCAAAGTTTTGTTTGGATGAAAGAGACAATATGGTAATTCAAATGCATAATAGCTTGAAATTGTTTATTGTTAGTTCTTGAGTTTATTGATTTTGTTTGGTGAAAAAATCTTTCAAAATTTTTGATTATTTAGTTTTAAAAACAATTTTTTTTTTAAATTAGTAAATTTTAATCATTAAGTAAACTGATAGTTATCTGTTGAGTTTCCAGTTTTTTTAATTTATTTGTTACTTAGTAACAATTGTTTGAGAATTTGTTTAAAATAAATTTCTTATTGTTCTTTAGCATTTCAAAATTTAACAGTTTACATGATTTTAAATTCTGATTTAATGAAAGTTCGTCAAATTTAGATTAATCAAATTTTTTAAAATAGATTCTTAATAGATTATATGCATAATAATCATTTATGCTGTCAATCGTCTAAATTAATATTCTACATAATGGTAAAAATCGATATTTACGCTTAAAAGAAATAATTTTTTTTATGGAAATTAAAATCTTAAATTTCTTAACATCAATATTCAGAAAATTTTTGTAGATAACTTAAATTTTATCATAAATATTACGATCAATTATTAACTTAATACTATTTTAAATTTTTAAAAAATACGAGTTCTACTTTTAAATGCATTTATTTTGAATTTTTTTGTTACAATACAAAGTTTTTCTAATTATAACTTAATGTTTTCAATAAATTTTGTATTCGCTATTTCTATTTTTATAATTTACAACTGATTATAAATTTTTAATCAAAAAATTCGTCTTTAATTTGTGGCAATCATTGAGTTCCAGAGAAAACCACTTATAATGTTTTTATTTTGCTATTAGAATTTTTAGATTTTAATGCATATATTATTGACGCATTAATGTGATTTTGGCATATTAATTTTTGTAAAAAAATGCATTCTTAAAATTCATAATTTTGCCTAATAAATCAAAATTTTTCAATTTGATTATTTTTATTTTTCAAATTTTGGTATGAATTTTGCTATTTAGATAGGTGGACTTGGTGCCAAAAAATTTTATTCTAATTAATATTTTAAGCTGATAACTTGCTCGTATTAGTCAGAAACCTAGTAAAAATTAGAATAATAATAACAGAAAATTTGAAAGAAAAGTATGCCGACAAGCTTTTGAGGCTAATGGTCATAAAAATAGACAAGCTAAAGAAGAATGATGTTGAATTTTAAGTTAAAATATTTTAATTAGGTTGGTTAATTCGAGTTTATTTTTGGTTGTTATTTTATAAACTCGTTTAACTTTTATATCGCGCTCTCGCTCTATATTTAGAATAAATTTTTGGTTTTGATTTAAGCTTTATTTGGATATTTGTTGTTTTATTTGATCTTTTGAATGGTGAGATTTAGTCATTAACAAATTGCTTTCAATCTAATTTCTAGGCCAAGTAATCTAAGTCCATCTAATGTTGTTTTGCTTAAGGGAGTTATGCTTAACATTTTTGTGATAGCTTTTCAAATATTTATTGTTAATAAATTCTTTAATTAACCACGTTTTTAGCTGTTTTTGTCATGTTTCTTACATTTTTTTAAATTACATATAATTTTGTTTAGAATGGATGTCGAGAAATGTTAATCTAGTTAAATTTTTTGTTAAATATATTAATTCCAAATTCTGTTTTTGATTAGAAAGGAAATTTAAAATCAATGTTTATTGTAATAAATAAATATATAATTCAGAACAAACTTCTAATAATAATAATAATAATAATAAAAATAAAAATTATAATAAGAAATTATTATGTTGCTTTGAGTAATGAATAAAAAGCATATTTCAATGTCACATAATGTAGCGATTTTGTTTTGAATAAAATAGTGTAAGAATAAATTTAAACAAATTTAAAAAATAATCAAAAATTTATAAATAAAACAAGAAAATAACGACAAGTAAATTCACACATTGAATTCGAAAATAAATAAATTCTAAAATTTTGTAATTTTAATATTAGAATCATGAAAAGATAGTTAAAACTTTCGGTTAAGATTGAAATTTTAAAGAAAAATTTTTTTTCGCTCTTTTTTAAAAGGAAAAAATTTAATTGACAAAGACAATCATTTAAATGAATTTTAGGGAATCTCAATTATTAATTTTTAAAAGTTAAATTAATTAGTAATTTCATTATTTTTAGGTGTTATCAATAAAACAAAAAATATTTAGAATTTTTAATATTGATTATAATATCTAGTATTAAGCCCTTGGGAAAAGCACTGTAATAAGTAAGCATATGAAAAAATATTAAATTTAGCAAGAAGTTTATTATCTTAAATCGTGTAACCAATGTCGAAATGAAAAATCGATAAATTCAAGTTTGTTTAAATTGCTTGAAAAAGATTGAAATAACTCATAATTATCTTATTTTCTGTTTTATTGAGATTATTTATTTAGTTATTGCTTGCTGTGTTTAGAATTGTTGATAGTGAAGAATTCTAGTCGCGTTTTATATTGATAAAATGAACCACCTTTAAGGTAAACTGTTTCGCGTGTTCAATTTTTTTTATAAATTATGAATTTGAATATGTAAAACATGCAGCTAAATGTGTTTTTTTATTCGTCAAGAATATTTTATAGAGAAAATTTAAGAAGAAAAATATTATATAATGCACAAAATCAAGTTTAAGTTTCTTCTTTAATGTATACTTAATTTTCAAGATTAAACAAGTAATTTTTTTTAAGCGAATAGAATAAAAAATTTTGTTTGAAAAATTATCTCTTTATTTTTACTTTTTCAAGTCTTTGATTAATCACACGCATGTGTGAAATAAATTTTTGGTCATATGAAATATCATGTTTAAAACCTTTATCTTAAGCTGTAATTTTAGATCAAATTAATTGCTTTAAAGCTAGAAAACGAATAAAAAAAAAAAGCTAAACAATGTCTGGTCAAAGCATAGTTGACAGGCTGAACGCTGCCAAACACACTGTTGCTGGTTCTGCATTGGGAAGAGCTGTTGTCAAAGCCACCACTGAAGAAATAATCGCTCCAAAAAAAAAGCATTTAGACTGTAATATTTATATGAAAAATTTATCCTTAAAAAAATTGACTTTTTAATAGATTTAATTCAATGTACATCGGAGATAAACGTTTCTATTCCACAAATGGCAGATCTTCTAATTGAAAGAACACAAAATAGCAGCTGGGTTGTTTCATTTAAATCACTTGTCACCATTCACCATTTAATGTGTTATGGAAATGAAGTAAATAGATTGTTTTTAATTTTAAGAATTCTCAAAAATTCAATATTTTAAAGAGGTTTTGTCAGTATATGGCTTCTCATAGTAGTAAATTTACATACATTGACAGAACAAGTCTTCAAGGAATGGACATGTCCAGCTATATTAGAAAATATGCTAATTATCTAAATGAAAAGAGAGAAACTTATCGAGTGATGGGATTCGATTTTTGCAGAGTGAAAAGAGGGTATTAAATTTTATTTTTTATTTAATTATTAAATAAAATGTTTTTCTTTATTTATTATAGAAAAGATGACGGTCTGCTTAGAACAATGCAAACAGATAAGCTTCTTAAAACATTGCCAATATTGCATAAACAACTAGAGGCTCTTCTTGGATTTGAAATACAAGCAAATGAACTAAATAATGGTGTAATAAACAGTTGTTTTGTATTGATGTCAAAAGATCTTATTCGTTTATTTGCGTGTTATAACGATGGAGTTATCAATTTGTTAGAGAAATTTTTTGACATGAATAAAAAAAGCTGTAAGGAAGCACTTGATATATACAAAAAATTTCTGGAGAAAACAGATAATGTTTCTGCTTTTTTAAAAGTAGCTGAAGTAACTATTTGATAATTTTTTCTTAAAATAACAATCATTAAATAAAATTAAATAATTTCTTAGTCTTCAGGTATGGACAAAGGCGACATTCCTGATTTAACAAAGGTGAATAAAATTTTTTAATTAAAATTAATTTTTTCTCTACTATTTTATATCAAAGGCTCCTAGCAGTTTATTAGAAGCATTAGAAAACCATGTAAATAGCTTAGAAAATAAAAAATCTGGTACAAATAGTGCAGTTCCAGTTTCTTCAAATAAGTAGGAATAATGGAATAATTTTTATATATTGTTTATAAAATTATTCAATAAGTTCAATGGCTGTTACCAATGCAATCAACACACTTAATAGTAACACAACGTTAACAGCTGAGGAGAAAAAACGAGTGATTGAAGAAGAAGCTAAAGCTTTAGAACAATTGAAAGTATTATTTTTTAAATTTTTTTCAAATAGACAAATAAACTCTTGATTCAATTTTTAAGCCTGATAATGAGGTATTTTATTAAGATTTCTTTAGGACAAATATTATTAGCTTTTTTATAATTTTGGATAGAATTAGCTTAAGACTAAAATCTTTCAAATTTTATTATTAAATAATTATTATGTAGAACAATCATTTGAAAAAACAAACTTCAGCAACAACACCAACCACTGACGTTCAAACGATTGCGAACGGCACAAGTCAAAAAGCACCATCAACTTCATCATCAGCCCAAAGCGATTTATTTGGATTTGATTTGGTTGGTTCATCTGGTTCAGCGCCACCAAATGAACCAAGCTCAGCTAGTGACGATCTTCTGATGCTCTCCGGTCCAAATCCATTTATTCAAAACATTGTCAATCAATCGTATAATCAACAGCCTCAGATGAATTTTAATTCTGCACCGATGGGAGGGTTTTTCCAATCATCAATGACGCCAATGTCACAACCTTCAATGGGCTCAATGATGCCACCCATGAACTCATTTCCTCCAACGATGCAGACAACTACTAATCCAATGACTAATTCCAATCAATTAAGTAATGACTTATTTCTTTTCAATTATTGACCATTTGAAATACTATTTGTTTTATTCTAAAATTTTAATTAATTTTAAATAGTCTATGCCTACAATTACACGGCATATCAAAATAAACAAAATCCATTTATGTCGAACTATAACGATTATAATTATAATCTTATAGATTCAAAACTTCCAGGTTAGAAAAGAAAATGGGTTTATTGAATTTTTTGAAACTAATTTTGGTTTTACTTGAATGCTCCTAAAAAATTTTTTACTTTTATCTATTGCTTTTATTCACAAAAACAAAATAACAAATGTTAATATATATTTTTTTTGATCAGATGATTTTATGAGTGAATTAAATTTTGACTTAAAAACTTCGAACAAAGAAGTCAGCGATAACCAATTGAGTTTTTCATCAACAAATTTGACCAATTCAGGTTTTTTTCATCATTTATATATTTATGTTGTTATTTAGTGTTATAATAATAATTGTTGTTTTGAATTTTAAAAAAATTTAAAAAAAAAAAACAAAAATTTTTACCACTTTTAAAGCGGAATTAAGGCAAAAATTCCAAAAGAATATAAGAGTTTTAACTGAAATATTATGATTTATTTTTTTTCAAAATTTTTTTTTGTTCGAATCAATAAGTTGAATTCTAATTTTAACTCTAAAAATATTAACTGATTGTCGAGTAACTTTTTTTTGTTAATATTTTGTGTTTAAAAATAGCTATAATTTCTAAATAGTCTTAATTGTAATTGATTGTAATTTATTTAATAAAATTCTGCATTTTACTGTTGTATAGTTAGATATAGTTAGATAATATCTTATTAAAAATTTAATTAAGATGATCTTAATCCATTCTTAAATCTCGGTTCGATAAGCAAAGCCAAATCTCATGAAGCAATTGATTCAAAAGCTTATTCATCTACAACTGCTTGTGCTCCTAGTCCCAGTAGTTTTACCGACTTAAATGCACTCACTAATGCTTTAAATATTAATTCACCAACTAGTGTTAGTACTGAAACAAAACTTGCTAATTCTTCAGCTATCGCAGGTTAATAGCATAAACCTTTACTCAATTTTTGTGTGCCTCATGCATTTTAATTTGTGATGTTGTTTAAAAATAATTATATTTTAAGAATTTGATGCATTCGGCGATGTTTTGCAGCCAAATAATCCAACAGTTCCAGTTATGAATCCAACAAACAAAACTAGTGAAAATAAAACTGAGGCGAAAATTATTTTAAATGATTTGGAATCTAGTCTGGCTTCATTGGCAGACAATCTTGACATCAATGGAAAAAACAAAGGCTTGGGGTTTGTTTTTAATATTCTTAAATTTTTTTAAAAAAAGAGCTGTTGTTATTTTTAAGAAAAAATCATCAATGGAATAGTGGAAATCCGGCAAATCAAATGAAAACAGGTGGTCAATATAATTCAATGATGCCAGCTCATTCAACTACTATGTCATCTGCTTGGGGACAGCCACAAATGAACAACCAAATGATGGCTGGTCCAGCTAATGGAGCTTGGATGGGAGTTAATCCGTTTGGCGCCCCTGTCCAACAAACAAATCAAATGAATGTCAATCCTCCCATGTCGCATAGTACCGCACCTCCAGTTACTTCAGCCAACAACCCATTTGGTTTGCTCTAGTTTATAAAATCAAAGAAAAGTTTTAAGTAATTTTGTTAAAGAATTTATAGAATGATTAACTTTTTAAATAAAAAAATAATGATTTTTTAAATTGACTCCAAATTAGAAGAAGATAATATTAAACCATTCAACATATTTTCTAAACATTAAACAAAAAATATTGTCTTTTTAAATATTTCAAAAAAATAGAATTAAATCGAAAAATTATGCTAAGCGGTGATGTGTGATTATGTGGTCAACCTCTATATTTATTTTTTATTTATAAATTTTTTAATAATAATAATAATTGGATTTTTGCATATTTCTTATCTTATTTACGGTGTAAATTAATGTAATTTTTCCTTTATTTAATTTTCATCAGTATAACAAAATTTAATAGAATAAATGGTTAATATTTTTGTAATTGATTGATTCATAGAATTTTAATAGAATTTAATCTTATATTTAAATAAATAAATAAAATAACAATTGATTCTTAACTTTTTTTTTCTAATTTATTCTAATTTTTGAAAATTGTTTCACAAACATTATACGAATTTTAAAATTCATTTATTTTAAACTTATTATCATATTATCTACTAAAAATATATTATCGATTAAAAACTAATTCAACTAATTACTATTTATATCCTGGAGGATCTTAAGCAGTACAAAACGAGCATCTATTTTTAGCTATCATACATACTATGTCATAAATATTATGTTATTTTACAGAATATATTTTTAAATTGATGAATTTTTTAAATTTTTGATCAATCTATACATGATTTTTTGTTTTAATTTAAAAAATTCAATTAAATATTTTTATATTTTTCAATTCTTGTTCACATATTTTGCAAAGCTATTCTTTCAATTAGTTTATCAGCAGATTATTGTTGAGAACTGCATTAGTAGTAGTAGTAGTAGTAGTATAAACTGCAGCTTAGATGATATCTAAGCATAGCTATAAAGAGCTGTAGCAGTCGCTTCTTTTTGTTTCGCCAACCAACTATCAAGCTTCGCTTTGAAACTATTCATACTCTTTGCATTTACTACATCTTCCGGCAGTTTATTCCATCCATTTACAACTCTATTTGTAAAAAAGTTAAATCTTGGAAGACATTTCTTTATCCTTTCACGGGTAAGACAATAGCTATTTCTCCTCAATTCATATCTTTTGTTACCAGGTTTTGTGTTAAGACTGTAGTTGATTCCTTTATTAAATTTAATTTGTTCGTAATTGATAACCAATTTGTACATCTGGATTAGATCGCCTCTTAATCTTCTTGTTCTCAAGTTAGTTAAATCTAGCCTTAACAAGCGTTGTTGATAATCCAAATTACGAATTTCTGGAATCAACTTTGTTGCTCTTCGTTGAACTCTTTCAAGTTCATTTATGTCCCTTTCTGAATAGGGACACCAAGCACTGATAGCATATTCTAGATGTTGTCTAACCATTGAGCAATACAATAATTTGATAGTCTCGCTACAAGGATACTTAAATGCTTTTCTAATTCAGCCCAACATTTTATTTACTTTTGCTGTAGCATTTTTGACTTGAGTAGTCCATTTTAAATCACTTTGTATTTGTTTTTAATGGCACACTTTATCAAAAACTGAGGCCCGTCTGGTATAATTTAGGCAATATCTCCCTCATTCAGTTTAAACTTAAAACATTTCTAAATGACTTATATCTTTGGCTCTCATCTCAAAGGAAAAAAATGGGGCTTAAACTCCAAACTTCTGTTGATTACTTAGAAAACACTCATCAGATCTACAGTATGTTCCAAAAGTTTAGAAATTTTTTTATTTGTTAACACAAAGATTGTTTATATGTGTATAAAAGGCGGTAAAATAAAAAAAAGCGGTTTTTTTTGTAAAAATATTTATCTCTGATCAA
>PJRA01000216.1:1944736-1956521 GCA_016987375.1 Brachionus koreanus
TAAAAAACTTAAATTTTAAATTTTAAATGTCGAAATCCAATTAGTAAATCTTTATATATATAATATTTAAGGAACAAACAAATTAGCATAAGGTTTATTTATAAAAAAAAAAATAAGGCGACATCGCTTAGCGTTTTCAAAAGACTTTTTTTCAAAAAAAAAAATTTAAAGTCAAGTCAAAAGTCTTTAACTTTATGACTTTTGAATAACTCTGGTTTTGATTGAAAAATCCGAATTCATTAACCGAATTAGACCGAATTTTCCTTTAACACTAGAAGCACCAAACGAGTCAAAATGACTCTTTAGGAAATTTTTAAATCTTGGTATCTTTTGAATAGTTTTTTCAAATTAATATATCTTTTTTGATTTATGTAAATTTAAAAATTTTCTTTTAAAAATGATATTACATTATAAAATTATTATAAAATATTTTTGAATTAAAAAAATGTGAAAAAATGCTTGGTGTTTCTACTGTTAATTAAAATATGGTTAGCTCATAATGGACTTAATAAAAAATACTTTAGTTTAATTTTTGTTTTGTATTGATAGCTTAGGCAGAGGGCTTTCATTATCATGCTTATCTGAGCTATTTGGTTTCTTGGTTTCTTGTGAAAATTTAATTTAGTGCATTTACCCATTTAGGCAATAGGTAATTTTTCGGACTTTTTACAAAAACATAAATTTTTACCACATTGATGAGGTCCTATGAAAAAAGTAATGCTATTTTCGGAATCCTAAATATTTTTTCTACCTAAATGCTGCTTTAAGACAAAATTTTATTTTTGTTAAGCCGTATAATTCAATCAAAAAATAATTCATCCCATTTACATATTAAATAATTGCCCCATCTTGCTATAATTACAATCAAATATTTGATTATGAGACTTAAAAATTTAATTTTTAATTAAAATTTTTAGAGTAAAAATTAATCATAAAAATTTTTGAAAAATATACATTTTTTATTTGGCAAAATTTTATCAATTTTTAATGCAATCATTTATTGACTGTGTAAGTAGATTACTAAATGAATTAATTCTGTTGTTGTAACAGAAAATTAAAGACAAATTTAGTATCAAATCAAATTACAAAAAAATCAATTCGAGCTAAAATGTGAAGGTCATTTACAAGATTTATTTGAATTAATCCATTTTAAAGTTCAATGACGACTTGAATTTAGAAATTAACTTTTATAACCTAAACTGATCGAATAGAAATCGCACTAAAATAGAATATTCAAAAGTAAAAGAATGTCTCAAGCTCGAGTTACAGACTTTTTTGCTACGCGTAAGCGCAATCGTTTTAATCAGGACGAAATTTTATTGAATAAACAAAAAAAATCCCATCAATTAGTTGAATCTTCGGACTCGAAGTCAGACGAAATAGCTCAAATAAAGGAAAAGTTGGCCCAGGTGGCAGCCTCTAGCGAACGCTGTCTCAGGTCTCGCACTAAACTGGAAAATGACAAGAAAGAGGAAGCACCACCTGCGCCCGTCAAGCGAAGCAAAAAGAAGGAGCAGCTCGAAGCATTGAAAGCTAAAATGAACCGCCTTGACGAAAAAATATCCAAAGTGGTTCATCAAGAGCCAGAAACCGAAAAAACTGAGACAAAAGAAAAAAAAAAGCTCAACAAGGCCGAACTGAAACAAAAAATTGAACAATTCAACAAAAATCTCCTTCAAATTCAACAAAATGAGGAAAAAGCTGAAACTAAAACTGAGATCAAAGAATCAGAAAAACCAATACCAGCTTATGAAAAATTTAAAGACCTCGCTGATGAGCACCTAGATCCAACAACCACTCTTACTTTGCCAAAATCTTACTCTTTACTATTGGACTCGTTCAAAGGCAGTGATACAATCGTTAAATTCTTATTCAATCGAGATGAGATATGTACTTTTCTTAAGCTAAAAATGGGAATTCAAAACATAACCAAGCACACGTTTAATTTGAAGCATTTGGCTCAAATAAAACACGTGTACCAAGAAGCCTATTTGTATAAACAAGAGAAAATATTTATAGATTTTAAGAATGACTATCATTTGATAATTTCGCCCAATATGGACGAAATAGAAACAAACAAAGACACCAATCTTAAACAGTTTACACCTATGGTTCTTTTAAAACGATTAAAAAAATTCAAGCTTAATTTGTTTAGTATTGTGAAAAGATTACATCAAGAATTTTTGAATTCGATTGGAATAACTGATATTCCACTAGAGAATATTAAGAGATGGCATCAGAAATTTGATTTGGAAAATTTGCCCGAAATAAGCGAAAGCGAGCTGCCCAAAGCACCAGTAGACCAGTCAATCAAGTGCAAGACGGGCAAAGAACTGTTGAACATAGCCAAAGATATATACAGTTCAAGGGTTCGTAAAGCTAAAAGTTCAAAATAAATTTTTATGAATTTTTTTTTGATTTAGGTCCAAGATGCCATTAAAAACACAATTGTTCCGAATGAGGAAAAGCCGGCTATTCAAAAACCAAAGAAAGAACCGGATGTTGCATTGAATCCGGACCAAAAAGTCATTAATAAACTAAAAGAGAAAAAAGAAACAAATTATAACGCTTTATTGGATAAGATACGTGCCAAAGAAAAACAAAAAGCTCTCGAAAACATGATCATAAACAACGATAAAGAAAAAATGACTACTAAATACAATAGTTATAAAGATCTTATTCGCTTTTTGCTATTTTTTTATCAATCGGAAAAAAAGTCTACTCTTGAAATGGATAAAGTGTGTAAAAAAGCCGCCGATAGTACTAAAGGTGGCTTAAATGAACTTGAGTGTCGCGAACTAATTGCCGAAATGTCCAACGATTCCAAAGATGTTAATCTGTTTATTAATGCAGAGAGCGGTAAAAAATGGCTTAATATAATAAAAGTTCGAAATGTACAGTATTTGCAGATGGACAAAAATTTTCATCTAAATGACCTCAATTCAATGGCTGATAAAGCTATTGAAGCACTCAAGTCAAGCTAGTTTGTGTTTAATTTTTGCTGAAATGTTTTTTTTTTTTTAATTTTTTTGTTTATGAATTCAATTTTCTTAGAAAATATTGGTTTTTTTTTATTTTTTTTTTTTAATTGAGAATCTTCATCTCTCAATTTAGTTTAGATTTAATTTTTTTGGATCAATTTTTTATCTTGGTTTAAGTGATAATCATAATAAACTGTGATTTTGATACAGACTTTTTATACTTATAATTTTATGGGAATGAACAGCAGGATTTAAATTTGTATCAATAAATACAATTATATTTGTCTTATTCTATATGTTAATAAAATTCAATTTTTGTATTTTTTTATTTTATTTATTTCAGAAAACACCTGTATGGGTGATGTATAAAAGAAAAAACACGGAAAAAAAATCAAAATCCTTTTTTTTAAGTAAAAATTCTTTCATTTTTTTAGCAGTACCGTCTACGAGTTTTTTTTAAAATCATAATTCCCAAAATTTTATTTAAAAAATGAGATTTCTGCATTGATTTAACGATCGATCTATTCACAAAAATCAGGAAAAAGCATTAAAATTTAACTTTTAAGCCTAAAAAAGACAATTTTTCAGTTCATTTCTTTTGTCAAAACCAAGCAGATTTTTTTTGTCAAATATTGTCATTGTTAGATGAGCAAATGGAATATATAAAATTATCGGTCTAAAAATTTTACTGATTAAATAATAATGTTTATCAGATTTTATTTTTTTAATAGCTGTATCTGTATCCAGAAAGTTCGCCTTCAAAATGAAATTTAAAAAAAAAATAATTAAAATAAGGTTAATTGAAATAAAGTAAAAAAATGAAAAAAAAAGATTAAATAAGTTTAACACTAGAAGCACCAAGCATTTTTCACGTTTTACAAAAATAAATATATCAAAAATATTTCATGAAAAAACCATAATATTTTTATTAAGTAATATCATTTTTTGAAAAAAAGTTTTAAAATCTACATAAATCAAAAAAGATATATTATTTTGAAAAATCTATTCAAAAAATAGGAGGATTTAAAAATTTTTCAAACAAGTCTTGTTTGACTTGTTTGATGCTTCTAGTGTTAAATAAAATACAGAATAAAGAAAATTAAAATCAATGTATTGAAATGGCTTAAGGTTGAAAATGTTTAAATATTTTATATTTAATGAAAAAAAAAGAGAAAATGTAAAGTAGATATTGTACAATTAAGTAGGATTTGTGATATATCTTGATTGGAAACATTCTTAATATTCTTCTACCAGTTTGATGGCTAATCTAACAGAATGACTCAGTCTTGACATATCTTTCACCCAAAAAGTTGATTCGAAACTGTTAGTAGTTTAAGTAGGTTTAAGGTAATAATGATGAAAGGAATGCTGTATTTCAGATTCAAAATAGATCTAACAGCTCAGTTATGAATAAACTGTAACTGTCATTATATACCATCAACTTTGTAACTTTTTGAGAAGAGACTGAGAATTTATCAAAAAATAATTTAATATAAAATATATCTTATAAATAATAAATTTTGAACATCCACCTCAGCCTCAGCGTATGTCTCATCTGAAAAAGTTACAAAGTTAATGGCATCACTGTATTCTATTAATTTCAGTTTCTGATAAAAATTTGAAACTGGGAATATGGTATAAAATTAAGTCAAAAGTTTATCAATTTATAAATTATTTATTTATTTATTTTATTTATTTTAAAAATAATTTAGGCGAAGCCTTGGCCGGTTGGAATGGAGACTTTGTCCTTCCTTTCAGCCACATGATTGATTTTTGATGTTGCACAATGTTGCAAAATAACAAAAAAGTTAATTTAGATTGAGTTTAGCGTTTAAATTTTAAAATGTTAGAAAAGAAATTTACAATTAATATTAATTTATGTTAAAGAATTAAAAACTAATTATGTAAACTTTAAGTTGAAAGAATTTATGAAATTGGTGCTATTTTAAGGAAAAAATCGAACGGAGTAGTGAATTTTTTTTGGTTATTTACATTGTAATTACGCAAATCTTCATGGATTTGACTGTGGGTAAGACGACTAAGAACGAAATTTTTAAATAATTTATTGTATCTTTTTTCTAGCAATTCAATTTTCATATTATTGTGCATAAAAAAGCTTTTGTATCATAATTCATAATTATTGTTTTGTTAACAAACTATGTCAAAAGTTTATCAATTTATAAATTATGTGCATCATAATATTGATTTTAACTGGATATTCTAAATGACCTTCAGTTTTTTAATTATGTTTTAATATTGATTTTTTTTTTTGGTTATAAAAATAGCTACTTACCTGAAAACTAATTATTAATCACAACAATTCAACTTTCTCAGCTTTAAAATCAATAACAATTAACATGTCAGGTCGTGGCAAAGGAGGTAAAGGTCTTGGAAAAGGTGGTGCCAAGAGACACAGAAAAGTGTTAAGAGACAACATTCAAGGCATTACTAAGCCAGCTATTCGTCGCCTAGCAAGAAGAGGTGGTGTCAAGCGATTGTCTGGTCTTGTCTATGAAGAAACTAGAGGCGTTCTCAAAGTTTTCTTGGAAAACGTAATCAGAGACGCAGTCACATACACAGAGCATGCCAAGCGCAAAACAGTCACTGCAATGGATGTAGTATACGCATTGAAAAGACAAGGAAGAACATTATATGGTTTTGGTGGTTAATTTTATTGAATTATCACACATTATTACTAAAACACCCCGGCCCTTTTCAGGGCCAAACACTTTTTATACATAAAGCAGATTAAATAAATAATATAAAAATTTAAATTATATTAAATTAATTAACCATTAAATTCTACTAAACAGTGAAATCAAATGTTCTCAACATAAGCGATATAAGTATGCAAATATAGCCTTCGTTTTATTGAACAAAAATTAGATTCTTTATTAAGTTAATTTGTAATTGATTTATATAACTATTTTTTCTCAACCAATTATTAACTAAAGCTAAAATAAAATTTACCTAAATTTTTAAATTTTATGATTAGAATAAAAATGAATACTATTTTAATTTACTAATTTAAAATAATTTTGTCAGTTAAACAAATTTTAATTTTTATCAAAAACTTTATAGTTTAATTTTTCATATTTTTTAATATTTCAAAAAACTTCCACTTTTTTAATAAGCTTGTTGGATCATTGCTCTAAAAAAGCACTTATTTTGATTTTGTTGAATATCTTTGATGAAATAATTAAATAGTTATGAATTATTAAATTATTTTGAAGAAAGTTTTATTTAATAGATTAATGAAAATCATGGAAATGAAGAACTAGAAATTGTTTCTAAAAAACTAATAGCCAAAAATTGAGCTTTTGGCCACTTGTTCGAAACAAAATAAATCACTCTTGTCTAGGTTGAAGAAAAAAGAACATTTAAACATTGAAAGATGTAGTATGTATACATCCCGAAAGAAATTATCTATCTTGAAGTATTTTTTTTTCTTCACTCTTTGTGGATCATAGGGTCATTACTTTTTTTTTCCACTCAAGTCGATCTTTCGCCTTCACCCTTTGTTTTTCCTCATGTTATTACCATTTCGATGAGCTCTTTGGTGATTGTTGACCTCCATGTTACTGATGGTCTTCCTACTTTACGTCGCCTTTGTCATGTCCATTGAAGGCTTTTTTTGGTATTCTTTTTTCTTTTATTCTAAGTACATGTCCAAGTCATCTTAATCTTTTGCTCTTAATGCATCGACTCAATGGCTCTGAATTTTTTGTTTTTTATAGTTCAGCATTTGACAGTGTCTCAGGTCAGTGTATCTCCAGAATCCTTCGCAGACTTCCAGTATGGAAGATATTCAGACTTCTTTTGTCACATGTTATGAAGAAAATTAAATGTATACCGAAAGAAATTATGTATTTTGAAGTATTCAATTTATAATAATCTATTAAATGAATAGTCAGAAAAGTCAGAAATAAAATAATAGCGCGAAATTATTTTATCTCTCCAAATAAAATTATGGAATTAAAACAAGAAATCATTTACTTATCGATCGAACCACTAAACAGTTGTTTCTAAGTAATTTGGATGATTGTAAAAATCACTTGTTTGCAGATTAACGAATTAAGTTGCTCTTAATTTTGCTTGACTAGATAAATTAAACGTGTGTTGACAGAAACAAAGATTGTAATAATTAAAAATTTTCAAATTTATTTAAAATTTTAAATAATTTATTTAAAATGAACTTTAATGCACATTTTACATTTACATATTATTATTGATATTTTTATTTCTGATATTCTGTTTTGTTTTTAATCATTTTTAATCTTTCAATCTCTGAACTTTATTTTATATTTGTGAAAAAATAAAAATTGAAAAAATTTTAAATCTAAATCTTCCAAATTTATTTTATTTTTGTTCTAATTTTTTTATAATTCACTAGATAATTAGAAATATACTATTCGGTTCCTTTACAAATTAGATTATAGTAATCAAGTTCCTCTTGTGGTACATTACTTGGAGCTGAACTCATGAGATCTCTTCCTGCTTGATTTTTAGGAAATGCAATTACATTTCGAATATTTTGCGTTCCGCATAAACAAGCGATAAATCGATCTAATCCTATGGCGATTCCGCCATGTGGCGGTGCACCATAACTGAGTGCTTCAATCAAATGATTCAATTTACTAGTGTCTTCTTTTAAGATGTTTTCTAATACATGACGTTGTAGCTCTGAGTTATGGATGCGAATAGAGCCTCCAGCTACTTCGTTTCCATTCAAAACTAAATCATAATGCAAACCAATGACTGACTCCAAGTCTCGAGATTCTTTGACAAGATTCAAATGCTCATCAATGGGAGCAGTAAATGGATGATGGGTACTTTTCCATCGGTTATTCTCTTCATTCCAAGTAAATAACGGGAAATCAACTACCCATACGAAATTGAAAATTTTCGGATCTCTTAACAAAATTGCTTTATCGCCTTTAAGTTTTAAATTTTTTTCATCTATTTTATCAGCTAAATTCAATCTCAGTTTTCCCATTATTTCCAAAGCTTTATTTTTGTTACAAGAACACAATAAAATACAGGTATCTTCATCGTCTAGTCTCATCTCTGCAATAAGTTTGTTTTTAAAATCTGTTTTTAAATGTTTAGCAATATTAGTGACATCAGAATCTTTTATAGCCATAAAAGTAAAGGTATCTTTATCTTCTGTTTCGACAAAATTTGTCGCCTCAAATATTTCTTTAAATAATTTTTCGATTTCTTTTAAGGTCAAAATTCCATTTTCTTTTGGAATTTTGATAGCTTGAACATTGAATTTATCATTTTCCAATAAATTATCGATTCGATTAATTCCAAATGAATTTTCTTTGATTATTAGATGTGTCATATTGTTTATTTTGAGTCCAAATCTTACATCAGGTTTATCGGCACCATAAGAATCCATAGCCTCTTGGAATTTCATTCTATTAAACGGAATTTGCGGTTTTTGTTCAAATGGCCAACAATAATGAACTAAATTTTCGATTAAACTTATAATCTCTTCATCAGTCACAAAGCTCATCTCAATATCTATTTGAGTAAATTCTGGCTGTCTCTCTGGCTTAAATGTTTCATCTCTGTAGCATTTGGCTACTTGATAATATCTATCGAATCCTGAAACCATAAGCAATTGTTTAAATTGTTGTGGACTCTGAGTTAAGCAGTAAAATTGGCCTGGTTTGTTTGTCGGAACAATGAATTCTCTAGCTCCTCCTGGTGTTCTACGAAATAAAGTCGGAGTCTCAATATCTATAAAATTTTGTTCATTCAAAAATTGACGCGCTTTGTTTACAAAATTTGAGCGTATAATCAAATTTTGCTGCAGCTTAGCAAAACGTAGATTCAAGTAGCGGTATTTTAAACTAACCAATTCATTCGGCTGATTAAAATCTGATATTTCAAATGGAAGTTTAGAACGGCATTCGTTTAAGACTTCAAGAGAATTGCATAACACTTCGACTGATCCAGTTTTCATTCGAGGGTTTTCTTGCCCTTGAGGTCGACGACGAACTATCCCTTTGACAGAAATAACGCTTTCTTCTTGCAATTTTTCAATCATATCTCTATTTGATTGCTGTTTTAAAAACGAATCATCTAAAACCACTTGCACAAGGCCTTTGACATCGCGCAAAATCAGGAAATTTTTGAAGCGTTTTTTTTGTACCCAACCACACAAACTAACATTTTGTCCTTCTAGTTTGGAATCAAGCTGTCCACAATAATGAGTTCGTGACAAATTTTTTCTAAAATTAGAATTTTGCTCAACATTGATAAAATTATTTTCAGGCGTATTTATTTGGCTACTAATGTATCTATTTATTGTTAAATCAATGTTTGAGAATAATTTTAAGCGATTTCCCAAACATCGGCACAAAGACATTTTACTATTAAAGTTTAGAAAAATAAATTAAAAACTCTTATTTCAAATTATCTAAGTTTTTATTTATTTTATTTTCTCATTCTCAGATTTAAATTAACATTGCAAAAAATTTCAAAAATGAGCTAGCAATTTTATTTTGAAGCAGGTGTTTATCAAGCATAATTTTGAAAAAATTTCCATAAATATAAAACTATTTATTATTTATTAATAAAAATTTCTAGAAATTTTTTTTGGATTTTAGTAAATAATTTAGTTTAAAATAGTAAAATTTTACAAAATTTATGAAGTCATTTGTATTAATGCATCAACTGCAGCCTCTTTTACATACCCACTTGATTCATAAACTGATTTTATTACTTCATCATCAAAAGAAGGAAACATCTCTTTGAGAGAAGCAAAATCGTTATTGTATCCTGATCTATCATTAGATGCTATAAATTAAATGAACTGTGAATTTAAAATTATTTGTGATTGAAAAAAATACCTTGAGGCAAGTCGACTATTGCTGGCTGAATTAACTGATTATTATTGATATTTAATGGGTTTGGTGGCATTGAATTTTGAACTATTTGATGGCTTGTTCTTATTTGGTCAATGGGCTAATAAATAAATAATAATAATTATTTTTTTATAAATTAGTTTTATTTTACTGTAAAAAATAAATGTATATTGATATATCCTTCTTTTTGTTCTCCTAATCGACCACTTAAAGGTATCCATTCATCTACAAAAACTCCATCAAAAAGATTGCTTTTAAATGGATATTTTACAAAAGCTATCATTTCGTCCTCGGTAAATGATTTCTTAATTAATTTTAAGTAATTTACTTTATTTTAATTTTTTTATTAAAATGAATACTTCGTCATATATTTCAATATTTATTGAATCAACATCCGTTGGTAAATTTCTTTTAATAATAACTTTTAAAATTTAACTTTAAAGCTCAAAAAAATATCTTACAGAATAAATCGCTTCTTCCAAATAGGATTCTTACTTCCATTAAAACTAGTCGGTGTTTCTAAAACTCTAGTACCAAGCTTGAACCTTACATAAGGGTCCATTCTAGTGAGGCCATAGTTTTTGTTTAATTTTGCTTCAATAAAATCTATTTGTAATCGACCGCGGATTAAATCATTATGTTGCTCGAATGATGCAGGTAATCTAATTTGCTGATTTAATTCAGTTTGAAGTCTCTTTGCCAAAGTGTAATCTTGGTTTGTCTGAACAACTTCAGCTGAAAATACTCGAAGAAAATCGTCCGGTAGTATTTTTGGAACAAAGGCTCGCTTTCTTAACGAATCTGATTTTTGATTTTCTTCATTTTGCAGAACTGATTTAAGATCAGTAAATTCATTACTAAGCGATGATGCCATGATGAATTTATCAATAGCTTTGAAATATGAAATTCTGACAATTATTCAATGAGTCAGTTATTATGAAAAATTATAAAATATTTTATATTATGCAAGTATTTTCTGTTGTTTGGGAAAACAATTTATGTTTATATTTTGAAAAATTTAATATTTTATTATTTACGACTGATCTTAAATTTCAAATTTGCATAGATTACTAAAAAATTTCTTGCTAAATTTACTCCTATTTAGATATCTAAGAAAAGATTTTAGGGGATTTTCTATAAGATCAAATAAAAATTTCATACCAAAATTTAAAATAATTAAAAAAATTCACAATATTAGTTTTATCTTTAACATTAGTTTTATCTGTAATTCTAAAGAATTTTTTTTATTATGGTCTTTAAAAATCTCTTTTTTTTAAACATATAAAAAATTTTAGAATTTTATATGCTTATTTTCATGGAATAAAAAGTTGAAGGAAAAGGAAGCACAAAGGGTCGAAAAAATCCCTCCGTGTTTTGAGCGTTAAAATTACCTTTAACGAGTGATAAATAGAATCCGTGACTTATTATAAAAACTCTAGAAAACTCAATTATTAATAAAAATCTGAAATTAAGTAATGTAGTCAGAAAAAATATTTTCTCAGAAAATTGATTAAAATTCTTTACGTATTAAAAAAAGATACTTAGTTTTTAAACGCTTTTTAAAAAATTTTATTTCTATAAAAAAATATTTAAGTTTAAATTTTTTAAAAAGAGTTCTCTAGAAAACTCCTCGGGCTTTCTAATGTTAGAGACTAAATTAATTAGGGCTTTATAAAAGTTGATAGCTAATCTTTTAATTACTATTCGATTTTTACATTTTGGTTTTCTTTGTTTATACTGTATTAATATAATAAACAAAATAACTTGAAAATATTTGAAAAGAATATAAAAGTTAAGTAAAAAGATCGGTTGAAAATTATTTAACACTCAAAAACCGGAGGGGTCTTTTGAACCCCTTTTGTAACTTCCTTTATTTGTTTTTTATTCAATAAATTTAATCATTTTTTTATAATTTTTTTTTCAATC
>PJRA01000216.1:1956562-1999833 GCA_016987375.1 Brachionus koreanus
GCATCCGGTTTTTGAGTGTTAAAAATTTAGATATTACTGAATTTCATATAATGAAATTTATTTATTAGAAAAAAATTTTTTTAATTTTTTATTTATTATACTTAAAAATAGTGTTGAATTAGGTCTAAGTTAAAGATTTTTTTATAAATTTTAACAAATTTTAGACTAATTTCTATAATTAAACAAAGATTTAAGCTAATTCAATTCTTTTTGAAAAAATTTTCATTTCCTTTAAATTGAGTTTAAAACTTGTTCAAAAATTTTAGACATTGTCAGCTAATTTGTCCTTTTCTGAAAACCATTCAATTGACAAATTTTTGTCAAAAAATTGGCCGACCGACTTAGCGGTCTAAAACTTTGGTTGTAGGTCTGATCGCCAAATTGGCCACTCACTTTTATAACCGTCGGTCTAGGCGGTCTTTCTTGCGGTTGAAAAAATTTTTGACCGCATCAGAGAACGTTTGTACGGTTCCCAACACAACTTAAAAAATACTAGAAAAAAAATTCTGTAAAAAAATATTTTTTGAAATTAAAAATTTTATTTTAGTTGTAATTAATAGAAAAAAAGAATTTTAGAAAAATTAATAATCTGAAATCTAAATATTAACTAATAGTAATTAGTCTTTTTCAATCTATGCAGTTCTTGAATAAATTCTTTTGCAAACAACTTTGCCAGCAGTTATAGTCTAAAAAAAAAAATAACAAGAAAAAATTTTAAATATCAATTTTATTTTAAAACTTACAGCAACTAATTTACCATCAACAACTTCGCGAACAATAACAGTGACCAATTCGCCCTTTTTGTCGCGTTGTTCATGAATCATTTTTTCTCCGTCAATTTTAATCAATGATTTCACATTTCTATCATCTGGAGTCTCTTTTTTATAAATATTTATATTTTCATTCTACACAAAATAAAATATATAATGAAAATTACTTTCATCGAATTCAACTCCTTCTGTAGCTGTTATTTCTGTGGTCTTCAAAGTGGATACCGATTTTAAAGTCCATTTGTTTCCATCTCTGGAGATAATTGATGTTGGCTTAAAGGATGTAGCAGCTTTTCGCATAATCATACCCATACCAATTTCTTTTAAATATTCTTCCCAATTTTGACTATCGACTAAATCCCAAGTTCCAACTAGACTGGCCATTTTAGATTTTTGCTATTTGAATATCTTAAAATTTGATTTTAATACTAGAATAAAGAATTTCAAAAACTTGAGTTATTTATAAGGATTTATCACAATGTAATTTGCTTAGCCTAGATATCAACAATGATAGTATAATTTGAATATTTAATTAAAGCGATGTATACAATATGATCTGTTTAAAGTACCATTTTTACTAAAATAAATTTGTGATAAAACTATCAAAAATATAAAGTTATCTAAATATGGGATAGAAATTTTAATAAAAAAGCTTTGAGCGCCCTGAATTATTATTTTAAAAAAAATTGAGATAATTTTATTTTTTAATTTGAGATACATGCTTTATAAGATGTTAAAATCAAATGATCTTAATTTATTAATTTACACCTTTTCTAAATAGAAAAAAAAATCTTAATTTGACTTATTTGTTAAGATTACATTTTTTAATGTTTAAAGTCTATTCCAAAGAACATATTCTATAATCAAAAAGCTACAACTAATAAAATTCAAATATGTGAATTTTTTTTTAAGATAATAATTTTTAAAATTAGGGTTTTATTTTAAAAAAATTGAAATTTAATGTATTAAAGAAATTCAATAAAATGCTTTTGAAATTTAATAAAAAATTAATTTATCGAGTTTTATCTTGAAAATCTTGATTATGACAATTAAAATATAAAAAAGCTACTTAAAACTTGATAAAAAATAAAATAATAATACATAAAAATTTGAACTGATTTTTTCTCTCTAATAGGTTTGCTAAATTTTTTAAAATATTTTCTTGGCTCTAAACTTAAAGTTTTCTTTTGTAAGAACTATCAAAAATAAAGTATTGTTATGATATAGATTTCAAGTTTCTTTAATCTCTCGCTTAAAAGAATGAGATAAAATAAAATTAAACAAAATAATTTCATTAACTATAAGCAGGCCTTTTCAGTCAAAAAGATTTTTTTTAAGAGTGTGGTATGAATGCATGTCACTCAAAATTAGATTAAAAATGTTTTTTTTCCGTAAAATTTTACTATTCTAAAAAGATTATAATTTTTTTTTTTAGAATATATTAATAAAAAGTCCAAGAACCTAATCATTACTGTAAAAATATGTTTCGCGGCACAATATATCTTTGTATAAATCTGACCATTATATTACAAAATTATATTTTAAATTAAATATAATAAAATAATATTTTGTTAGTTTATTAAAAAAGTTTGACAATTTTTTCAACACAGCTTTTAGCTTATGATTTTAATGTATAAATTGGCGTATAACAGTTTATGATCAAAATTTAATAATCATGCTTTTTTTTGAATACGTTTATTTTCACGTAAGTTACCTGAAAATAGATAGAAAATTAAAACACGTAAGATAAGTGTACGTTTTATTAAATTTTTATTTTATTTTCACGCATTTAAAAAAAAATAAATAAAAAAGAGATTAACAAGTATTTAAGAACAATTAGAACATTTCCCAATTTTTTTTACTGGAATATATGTTCTATTAACACATTTCAAATGAAAATTAAAATTACAAGAACCACAAATGATAAACTTATTATCACAATTATTGGAACAAATTTTACAAGATTTCAAATTGTTCAAAAAAAAAGAAAGAGTATTCTCTAGCATAATCAAGCCTTCAGTAGTAAAAAAATCCGACAATTGATCTTTTTTAAGGCCATTTTGGTCAAATAAGCCAGTTGAAAATATTGAACTTGTAGACGATTTTGGATCGACTTTTACGTGCTCTTCATCAATTAACTCATTTTTTTGAATAAAATCGCCTAGTTTGTGTAAGGCGCTATCCAACAGGATAATTTTGAAAAAATCGACCAATTGAACATTTGAATCTATTAATTTCGTTGACTTTGACTTTTGAGTTGTTGTTGCTTTAGCACTACTGTAAGTCGTCCAAAGTGTAAACGACTGTTTAGTAAAGTCATTAAATACTTGCAAAAAGTCGTCAAATCCTTCGAAAATTTGGTCTCGAAAAATTGGAGAGCACATGTTTAGATTGAGTTTTAACAAATTAGATAAGGTTTTTCAATGGTTTTTTTTAGATTTAAGTAAATTCAATAAGTCTTATCCAAGCGAATTTATGATATAGGCACTTGTGTATAGTTGGTTTCAAGTTTTTTTGAGTAGCTTCATGTTTGATATGCTTTATATGATAGAATTTTTTAAAATAAATTTTCTTTTATATTTTACACTTGCGTGAAAATAAAAGATAATTGACACACGTAAAATGAAAAAAAAAATTTATTTTCACGTAAGTTACGTGTATTAATAATTTTTATTTTCACGTAACTTACGTGAAAATAAGTGCACTCTAATTTTTTAGGTTTTATTTTTATATAGTTAATTTAACATTGAATGTTTAATTTGAAAATATGCTTCTGCAATAAATTTTTAATCAAAAAACATTAAAAAATCCATTTATAATTAAAATTTTTAATTTGATCATTAACTTCAATTTGCTTTAAAGTTTCCGTTTTTTATAGACACGCCAAAAAATGAATGCTGATGAGTGTGAATTGAATGACAGGATCTTATGAGTTTGCGATTTAAAAGAAAAAGAACAAAGTAAATTTAGATAGAAATATAAATATTATTTATAAAAATAAAGTGTTTTGTCTAAAATAAAATTTCTTCCTCAAATTAAGCCTATTAATAAAAATTTTTTAAAATTTTATGTAAAATATTTTATTTAAAAGCTTTTTTTTTTACAAAATTTTCATAAATAACAAATATTTGGCAATTACTAATATTTGTTAGTAAATTTAAATAATTAGTCATTTTCATTTTCAAGATACATTTCAGAATCTTGATCCAGTTTAGTGGACTTGTGAACAATTACGTCTTCACAACTATTTTCTTTCATTGTACACGGTTCGTATTTATCACTACCACACTGTGAACACGAAGCAACTGGAACAATTTTATCCAAAGTAAAAGTTCGTTTAGAACAAGACTTGCATTTGAAAAATCTTTGCATTACCATGTGTCTTTTGATTTGATGTTTTTTAAGCTTACAGTAATCTGATTGAGAAAAAGAGGTATACGAACAAATACTACAGCTCACAACTCTAACTTCTCTATTTTTCATATTAGATAACTTTTCATCAACTTTTTCATCAAGCTCTAACTTGTTATAAAATGCTCTGAGAGCAGGATTTTTGTCCGGATCTCGAGCTTCTTTGTCATGGTTAGATTTGATATTTTTAAGTTCTTCGATCATTCTTAGACGCTTTGATTTTGAGTCTTGTGTATTTGGAGAAGTTGTTTTTGTTGTATTTGGACTCATTTGTTCCAATTTGCGCTTCAATTGCTCCGAAGTAGCTGTAGAAGGCGAAAACGGAATGTATTTTGAATTAACATCCATTAACTTTTTAGAAGTAGTGCTATCTCCAATATAAAGTTCAAGATCAAAGCCTGAACTAGTTTCTTTTTTAGGGGTAGCAGCTTTGGTTTTTGGAATCGATGCTTTTTTAATTTCATCAATTCTACTTTTCAAAAAGCTAGATGCTTTCAACTTTTCTATTGGCTTATCATCGGTAAGCTCAATAAATTCTGTGTTAGTTTTATCATCATTCTGATTAGATTCTGTATCTTTTTTTTGTTTGAGTTGCTTTAAAATATCTTTATGGCTATTTAGATTTGATAGGCCATAATTTTTTTTGTTATCCTCGTATTTTTCTTTTATTCGATTAGAATTTGTCACCAAAGATAGAATACCTGGTGTGCTCGACAATGAGTTGGATTTTTTCATGTCTACAAACTTTTGACTACTAATTGAAGTAACACTGTTCTCATCGGGCAACAGAAGCTTTGAATTAAAAAGCTTTTTCATTTCTTTACTAGCAGAATCATTCTCAGTACCAGTTGAGTGTCTAACACTAGCTTGTTCTGATAGTCGAACTTTCTTCAGTTCTTCTTTGTCCAATTTTTTTCCTTGCAATTCGGCTAATAGCTCACAATCCGTTCTTTTATTTGTTTTGACCACTATATTTGCCAACATTGGCGACTCTTTAGCTATCGAAGAAGTCAACGAACGAATCACTTGGGATTTTATTTCTTTTGCAGCCTTAGTTCTCGCTTCAATGTCATTAAATTTGTTAAAGGTTGAATTAGGTGGTACAAATTTAAATTCAGAACTCGGGCCACTTGAAGGAAATAGGCCTCCTGGACCAAATCGACTTACAGACGGATTGTCCATGGAGTATTTTTTTTTTTCATTTTTATTATATTGAACACAGTGAAAAGTACAGAATGGTGCTTTTTCTAGATTGACCAAATTTTTGCACTTTCTTGCCGCTTCTTGACCTTGAGTTGGATTTGACTTGAGCAAAGACTGACAATTTGAGATATCCTTTGCAATACCCAGTCGAACCAATTGGCTTTCTGATTTGACAGAGAGCGTCAGTTTTAAATTTTGATTAATCTTTTTGGAAGCAAATGTGTTCCAATCTGAGTTTTGTTTTTTATTTTGACCAATTTTAACAAAAGATTTTGGATTGCTGTAGTCATTTTTTGGTGCTGATTGTCCAGTGTTTTTCTGTGAGTCCAAAAAATCCGGTTTGACCAAGACAAAGCAATCGAATTCACTCGATTTCCAGTGTGATTTATAAGCACCACCGAACAAAAATAAAGATATTTCTTGATCACGGTCTAAATTATTCAAATCAAATAATTGCCATACAACATAATTGTTTCCTTTAGCTGAGCATTTTGATTCTGTTTTGGATCCAATTACAAATATACTAAACCAGTCCATGTCTTTCGAATCTTTTATTTCATTTATTCGTCTGTTTAACTCCGTCAAACGATAATATTTGCCGTAATCACACGCCAAATGAACATTCATGTCTACTTCGCTCTTAAATTCTGACTTAATTATTCTTAAGCCAGTATTTTTTTCTCTGAAAATTGCTTCAGTATCATTTTTCTTTGAAGGAGTTGTGTTTGTAGTGTTTTTGTTTGGTGTATTTTGATCTGATTTTAATTCTTGGACATTTTTATTATCGCTAATTTTATTTTTAATCAATTTATCTTTTTTTATGATGAAATTTTTTCTCTGTGGTTCGAGAGAATCTTTATTATCATCTTTATCTTCGCACAGAGACTTTTCTTCCTCTTCTTCGTTCATTAAATTCAATAGATCCTCAAGATTTGCATCATTGTTACCATCAAAATCTTGATCTAGATCTTCTTTATTATTAATTTTAGGATTTTCTTTAAATCTCGGATGTTCCTCAAGATTTTTAAATTTATCTGCGTCTAGTTGCGGATCATAATCTTCAGCTAAAAGATGAATTTTAAATCAATTACATATTACAAGAAATTAATATCACTTTGTTCATAGTTATTTAATTCATTTAGATCAGAATTTTCTTCAATTCCGTAATCCAATTCAAATTCTTCATCCGAAGAGGACATTTTGAAATCTTAAGAATTTTACAAATTTTTTAATTTTATCACTTGCATGATTATGAGTAGATTATACATTAGCAATGTTAAATTTTTAGTCTTTTAAAAATTTCAGCTCTTAAATAAAGAAAATTTAATTATCTTTTCAGTTTTGTTAAATTATTATTGTTTAACTAATTATTATCTTTTTTGTCTCTTCGAACCAAAAATTTTTCAATTTGTAAACCGGTTTTGTTTTAGCTGCTATTCTTAAAATCCAACACTCATAAAATATACTAGATGCCTAGAGCATCCTTGAGTCAATTGCCCATTCAACAACTAATAGCTCAATTAATATATTCCATATTTTCTGGAGATGGATAAGAAATTAAAAATATTTATTTTTAATTTTTTTTTGTATTTCAATTTTTTACAATTTTTTACACTCAATTTAATTTTAAATTTTTAAGATTATTTACAATTTGAGTTGAATTTTTAAAAAATTATTTTTTACAATTATTGAATATTTTCTTTTGTTATCTAAAAAAAGGCATTTTGTCTAATACAACATGATATGAATCTAATTAAATAAAAATTAAAAAGATCACTAAAAATATAAAATATAAAATTAAAGTTTTTTAAATATTCAGAAAATTATTTTCCTCATCAAAATGTTATGCCAAGTCTCAATGTAGATCAAGTACCATGCTTTAATTACTTTATTCACAATTAATTTTAACTTTAATCTAAAGAATTGCGACTATAAAGATCAAATTGGAGAAAAAATTGAATATAACGGTTCAACTATAATTCTTTGCACAAAATTCAAATTGAAAATTATAGGAATTTAGGAAATTTTTGAAACTTTGTAAAATAAAAGATTAATATGTGTTGTACATAAAATCATAATTTTTTAGAATTTTGGATTCTTTTAATGACGTATGCAGTCTTTGAAACATACCCTCCTATTTAAATACTAGCAGAGTCATTCTCAGTACCAGTTGAGTGTCTAACACTAGCTTGTTCTGATAGTCGAACTTTCTTCAGTTCTTCTTTGTCCAATTTTTTTCCTTGCAATTCGGCTAATGATGACGTATGCAGTCTTTGAAACATACCCTCCTATTTAAATAGTTTGTCCTTATCTAAACAACCATTTTTTAAATCATACTACTTTATTCTAAATCATTTTATCTTTCGAATGATATATTTGAAGTATTTTAAACATAGACTGATCAAAAGTTATTCTAATAAAATTGTAAAAAATAACTGAATTCCAAAATTATTGATAATTAACAAAAAATTGATTTTTAATGTATAATTTTTTATAGAAACTAGTAAATTCAGTATTGCTTCGGTTTAGACTAAATTTCAAAATAATAAAAATAATAATCGCAGACTATTATGTAGACTAATAGTCTAGGATATTATTTCATCATAAAAAAGAGGAGACCAATAATATCGGTGCAGATGATCAACTCGATTCAACTTCTGTGTCAGATTGAAGCCGTTGCTCAAAAAGAGACATATTGGTTCCCAGAACTACATGGAATGTGGGTTACACATTGTAAAAGCATAATACAGTCACATAGGATTTTAAAAGAGTTGATTTTTTGGCTCCATTATATTAATATTCCAGAGATTCACATTCCAGAGACAAGTAAGATATATTACTACTTGTCTCTGGAATGTGAATTCATGTCTACGAGCATTGGACTATTACAAAGCAGTTACAGTTCAATGATCTTAGTTTACAGGTAGCATTTGTTTATCAATGTTTACTGCAAAATTAGCTTACCTCTAACAAACTTTTCTTATTATGATTTTCAATTAAACTTGTTAAATGTTCATTAAAGCTTAGTCTTCTTACTAATGTGTTAGATAGATGCTTTTTTAAGCTAATTTTCTCATTTTAGATTATTAGATGCTCATATCACACTCGCAACTCGTTTCTTCGTTCGTTCTAAGTTTATGCACTCCAAAAATGTAACAATTTTACTCAAAGATTAACCCAAACTATTCAAATAGATAACTTAACTAATTTTCAAAATAAAATTAAAAAAAAATTTTAGTCAGTGATGCAACGAGAAACTATTATTAGCTTTTAATAATTTCAAGCTTATTTCGAATTTTACACATTTAGAAAGATGGCCTAACCGGGTGACCTATTTTTTCTATATTTATCTATCGACTCAGTTTTGATCAGACTTGTGCAAAAGTAAAAAAAAATACTATTTTTAAAGTCTTTTGAAAGTCTACAACTTTTCTACTTTCTTTTCTAATTTAATTTTTTTTTTTGAAAAAAAGTCTTATGACTTGACTTAACTTTTGGTCTTAACTTAACTTCCAAGAAAAAATCAGATTGTTTTTAAAGTAATTTTATTTAAATTTTAAATGTCGAAATCCAATTAGTAAATCTTTATATATATAATATTTAAGGAACAAACAAATTAGCATAAGGTTTATTTATAAAAAAAAAAATAAGGCGACATCGCTTAGCGTTTTCAAAAGACTTTTTTTCAAAAAAAAAAATTTAAAGTCAAGTCAAAAGTCTTTAACTTTATGACTTTTGAATAACTCTGGTTTTGATTGAAAAATCCGAATTCATTAACCGAATTAGACCGAATTTTCCTTTAACACTAGAAGCACCAAACGAGTCAAAATGACTCTTTAGGAAATTTTTAAATCTTGGTATCTTTTGAATAGTTTTTTCAAATTAATATATCTTTTTTGATTTATGTAAATTTAAAAATTTTCTTTTAAAAATGATATTACATTATAAAATTATTATAAAATATTTTTGAATTAAAAAAATGTGAAAAAATGCTTGGTGTTTCTACTGTTAATTAAAATATGGTTAGCTCATAATGGACTTAATAAAAAATACTTTAGTTTAATTTTTGTTTTGTATTGATAGCTTAGGCAGAGGGCTTTCATTATCATGCTTATCTGAGCTATTTGGTTTCTTGGTTTCTTGTGAAAATTTAATTTAGTGCATTTACCCATTTAGGCAATAGGTAATTTTTCGGACTTTTTACAAAAACATAAATTTTTACCACATTGATGAGGTCCTATGAAAAAAGTAATGCTATTTTCGGAATCCTAAATATTTTTTCTACCTAAATGCTGCTTTAAGACAAAATTTTATTTTTGTTAAGCCGTATAATTCAATCAAAAAATAATTCATCCCATTTACATATTAAATAATTGCCCCATCTTGCTATAATTACAATCAAATATTTGATTATGAGACTTAAAAATTTAATTTTTAATTAAAATTTTTAGAGTAAAAATTAATCATAAAAATTTTTGAAAAATATACATTTTTTATTTGGCAAAATTTTATCAATTTTTAATGCAATCATTTATTGACTGTGTAAGTAGATTACTAAATGAATTAATTCTGTTGTTGTAACAGAAAATTAAAGACAAATTTAGTATCAAATCAAATTACAAAAAAATCAATTCGAGCTAAAATGTGAAGGTCATTTACAAGATTTATTTGAATTAATCCATTTTAAAGTTCAATGACGACTTGAATTTAGAAATTAACTTTTATAACCTAAACTGATCGAATAGAAATCGCACTAAAATAGAATATTCAAAAGTAAAAGAATGTCTCAAGCTCGAGTTACAGACTTTTTTGCTACGCGTAAGCGCAATCGTTTTAATCAGGACGAAATTTTATTGAATAAACAAAAAAAATCCCATCAATTAGTTGAATCTTCGGACTCGAAGTCAGACGAAATAGCTCAAATAAAGGAAAAGTTGGCCCAGGTGGCAGCCTCTAGCGAACGCTGTCTCAGGTCTCGCACTAAACTGGAAAATGACAAGAAAGAGGAAGCACCACCTGCGCCCGTCAAGCGAAGCAAAAAGAAGGAGCAGCTCGAAGCATTGAAAGCTAAAATGAACCGCCTTGACGAAAAAATATCCAAAGTGGTTCATCAAGAGCCAGAAACCGAAAAAACTGAGACAAAAGAAAAAAAAAAGCTCAACAAGGCCGAACTGAAACAAAAAATTGAACAATTCAACAAAAATCTCCTTCAAATTCAACAAAATGAGGAAAAAGCTGAAACTAAAACTGAGATCAAAGAATCAGAAAAACCAATACCAGCTTATGAAAAATTTAAAGACCTCGCTGATGAGCACCTAGATCCAACAACCACTCTTACTTTGCCAAAATCTTACTCTTTACTATTGGACTCGTTCAAAGGCAGTGATACAATCGTTAAATTCTTATTCAATCGAGATGAGATATGTACTTTTCTTAAGCTAAAAATGGGAATTCAAAACATAACCAAGCACACGTTTAATTTGAAGCATTTGGCTCAAATAAAACACGTGTACCAAGAAGCCTATTTGTATAAACAAGAGAAAATATTTATAGATTTTAAGAATGACTATCATTTGATAATTTCGCCCAATATGGACGAAATAGAAACAAACAAAGACACCAATCTTAAACAGTTTACACCTATGGTTCTTTTAAAACGATTAAAAAAATTCAAGCTTAATTTGTTTAGTATTGTGAAAAGATTACATCAAGAATTTTTGAATTCGATTGGAATAACTGATATTCCACTAGAGAATATTAAGAGATGGCATCAGAAATTTGATTTGGAAAATTTGCCCGAAATAAGCGAAAGCGAGCTGCCCAAAGCACCAGTAGACCAGTCAATCAAGTGCAAGACGGGCAAAGAACTGTTGAACATAGCCAAAGATATATACAGTTCAAGGGTTCGTAAAGCTAAAAGTTCAAAATAAATTTTTATGAATTTTTTTTTGATTTAGGTCCAAGATGCCATTAAAAACACAATTGTTCCGAATGAGGAAAAGCCGGCTATTCAAAAACCAAAGAAAGAACCGGATGTTGCATTGAATCCGGACCAAAAAGTCATTAATAAACTAAAAGAGAAAAAAGAAACAAATTATAACGCTTTATTGGATAAGATACGTGCCAAAGAAAAACAAAAAGCTCTCGAAAACATGATCATAAACAACGATAAAGAAAAAATGACTACTAAATACAATAGTTATAAAGATCTTATTCGCTTTTTGCTATTTTTTTATCAATCGGAAAAAAAGTCTACTCTTGAAATGGATAAAGTGTGTAAAAAAGCCGCCGATAGTACTAAAGGTGGCTTAAATGAACTTGAGTGTCGCGAACTAATTGCCGAAATGTCCAACGATTCCAAAGATGTTAATCTGTTTATTAATGCAGAGAGCGGTAAAAAATGGCTTAATATAATAAAAGTTCGAAATGTACAGTATTTGCAGATGGACAAAAATTTTCATCTAAATGACCTCAATTCAATGGCTGATAAAGCTATTGAAGCACTCAAGTCAAGCTAGTTTGTGTTTAATTTTTGCTGAAATGTTTTTTTTTTTTTAATTTTTTTGTTTATGAATTCAATTTTCTTAGAAAATATTGGTTTTTTTTTATTTTTTTTTTTTAATTGAGAATCTTCATCTCTCAATTTAGTTTAGATTTAATTTTTTTGGATCAATTTTTTATCTTGGTTTAAGTGATAATCATAATAAACTGTGATTTTGATACAGACTTTTTATACTTATAATTTTATGGGAATGAACAGCAGGATTTAAATTTGTATCAATAAATACAATTATTTTTGTCTTATTCTATATGTTAATAAAATTCAATTTTTGTATTTTTTTATTTTATTTATTTCAGAAAACACCTGTATGGGTGATGTATAAAAGAAAAAACACGGAAAAAAAATCAAAATCCTTTTTTTTAAGTAAAAATTCTTTCATTTTTTTAGCAGTACCGTCTACGAGTTTTTTTTAAAATCATAATTCCCAAAATTTTATTTAAAAAATGAGATTTCTGCATTGATTTAACGATCGATCTATTCACAAAAATCAGGAAAAAGCATTAAAATTTAACTTTTAAGCCTAAAAAAGACAATTTTTCAGTTCATTTCTTTTGTCAAAACCAAGCAGATTTTTTTTGTCAAATATTGTCATTGTTAGATGAGCAAATGGAATATATAAAATTATCGGTCTAAAAATTTTACTGATTAAATAATAATGTTTATCAGATTTTATTTTTTTAATAGCTGTATCTGTATCCAGAAAGTTCGCCTTCAAAATGAAATTTAAAAAAAAAATAATTAAAATAAGGTTAATTGAAATAAAGTAAAAAAATGAAAAAAAAAGATTAAATAAGTTTAACACTAGAAGCACCAAGCATTTTTCACGTTTTACAAAAATAAATATATCAAAAATATTTCATGAAAAAACCATAATATTTTTATTAAGTAATATCATTTTTTGAAAAAAAGTTTTAAAATCTACATAAATCAAAAAAGATATATTATTTTGAAAAATCTATTCAAAAAATAGGAGGATTTAAAAATTTTTCAAACAAGTCTTGTTTGACTTGTTTGATGCTTCTAGTGTTAAATAAAATACAGAATAAAGAAAATTAAAATCAATGTATTGAAATGGCTTAAGGTTGAAAATGTTTAAATATTTTATATTTAATGAAAAAAAAAGAGAAAATGTAAAGTAGATATTGTACAATTAAGTAGGATTTGTGATATATCTTGATTGGAAACATTCTTAATATTCTTCTACCAGTTTGATGGCTAATCTAACAGAATGACTCAGTCTTGACATATCTTTCACCCAAAAAGTTGATTCGAAACTGTTAGTAGTTTAAGTAGGTTTAAGGTAATAATGATGAAAGGAATGCTGTATTTCAGATTCAAAATAGATCTAACAGCTCAGTTATGAATAAACTGTAACTGTCATTATATACCATCAACTTTGTAACTTTTTGAGAAGAGACTGAGAATTTATCAAAAAATAATTTAATATAAAATATATCTTATAAATAATAAATTTTGAACATCCACCTCAGCCTCAGCGTATGTCTCATCTGAAAAAGTTACAAAGTTAATGGCATCACTGTATTCTATTAATTTCAGTTTCTGATAAAAATTTGAAACTGGGAATATGGTATAAAATTAAGTCAAAAGTTTATCAATTTATAAATTATTTATTTATTTATTTTATTTATTTTAAAAATAATTTAGGCGAAGCCTTGGCCGGTTGGAATGGAGACTTTGTCCTTCCTTTCAGCCACATGATTGATTTTTGATGTTGCACAATGTTGCAAAATAACAAAAAAGTTAATTTAGATTGAGTTTAGCGTTTAAATTTTAAAATGTTAGAAAAGAAATTTACAATTAATATTAATTTATGTTAAAGAATTAAAAACTAATTATGTAAACTTTAAGTTGAAAGAATTTATGAAATTGGTGCTATTTTAAGGAAAAAATCGAACGGAGTAGTGAATTTTTTTTGGTTATTTACATTGTAATTACGCAAATCTTCATGGATTTGACTGTGGGTAAGACGACTAAGAACGAAATTTTTAAATAATTTATTGTATCTTTTTTCTAGCAATTCAATTTTCATATTATTGTGCATAAAAAAGCTTTTGTATCATAATTCATAATTATTGTTTTGTTAACAAACTATGTCAAAAGTTTATCAATTTATAAATTATGTGCATCATAATATTGATTTTAACTGGATATTCTAAATGACCTTCAGTTTTTTAATTATGTTTTAATATTGATTTTTTTTTTTGGTTATAAAAATAGCTACTTACCTGAAAACTAATTATTAATCACAACAATTCAACTTTCTCAGCTTTAAAATCAATAACAATTAACATGTCAGGTCGTGGCAAAGGAGGTAAAGGTCTTGGAAAAGGTGGTGCCAAGAGACACAGAAAAGTGTTAAGAGACAACATTCAAGGCATTACTAAGCCAGCTATTCGTCGCCTAGCAAGAAGAGGTGGTGTCAAGCGATTGTCTGGTCTTGTCTATGAAGAAACTAGAGGCGTTCTCAAAGTTTTCTTGGAAAACGTAATCAGAGACGCAGTCACATACACAGAGCATGCCAAGCGCAAAACAGTCACTGCAATGGATGTAGTATACGCATTGAAAAGACAAGGAAGAACATTATATGGCTTTGGTGGTTAATTTTATTGTAACATGACTTATCATTACTAAAACACCCCGGCCCTTTTCAGGGCCAAACACTTTTTATACATAAAGCAGATTAATTAAATATTGTTTAAAATTACTCTTTGAAATTACATTAATAAATAAATTAATGAACTAAAACTATAACCATCAGTTGACTAGAAAATTAGAATTAAAAATTTTAATTTATATTCAAAGGATTAATACTAATTCAACCAAATAAAAAGATAAAGAAAAAATGAAAAATATAAACACCATAAATTGAGTGAAAAAAATCAATCAAAACAATTACAAAGCTACTTCCGTGTAAAGTAGGCGATGTCTTATCTTCACAACTTCAATAAATCTTGCACACAACAAGTCTCAAGTATCAAATGCCTTTTGGTTCAAGATTAAACATTTAGATTTACAAAATTTTCAGAAATAAATTGCATAATGTGCCTCTTTTCTTAGTAATATGTCATTTTATGATATCTAAAATTAAATTTAAAAAATATAGAAAATAAGAATGTGATATTTCTATTACTGATTTAAGGCACTTAATAAAATAGAATTTTTTTCTTTTATAATTCTTTAAAATATTAAAACTAGATATTTCCTTTTGTAATTAAGCATCATAAAAAAACTCACAAGCTAAATTTCAATGGTAAATAATTTATTGATATTCATGGATTTTTAGAAATTATATTTCATAAAAACCCTTAGATGTAATTTAATTTTCTGTTACTTCTAAAAACAACAGCTTTCAAAGTTGGATGGAGGATTATAGTTTCACATCTGTTAATTAAAGTAAAATTATTTTAATAAAAATTCATTTTATGAAATAGTCACATTGAAAATCAAAATTTTTAAAACATCAATCAATCGTGATTTGAAATTAATTTTTTTGACAAAAAATCATTATCTACCAAGGTCAGAGTCTCTTCGTTATTAATTGGTTGTTCAGGTAAAATTTTTCTCTTCAATAAAAATAAAGATAATTATGATTTTCTTTTTTATCAGCAAAATACTTCAAGATAATTGATGGCGACCGTTCCAACATAGGCACTATCTTCTGATGTTTCTGACTTTAGACCGTTTTTTAAATAATCATGCATGTAAATTTCATTGAATTCTTTTAAAGATGATATCAAATTTTTACCATTTATTTTACCGTTTATATTTTTGGTTTTAATTTTTTGAAGCTTTGACTCTAAAAAGAAGAAATTATTTGAGTAATCTTAATATCTTTTCTTACCCAGGCGTGCAATATGACTCTCGCTATCAGGCATTAGCCCTAGGCCGGTGTTCGATTTTGTATGCATTATTTTATTTCTTAAAAGAAGAAAATTATAAAAATTTTTCCTCAATAAACAAGAATAATTTAAGAAAAAAATAAATTATTATAATTATAATATGAATGCGATTTTATAAAACTCAATCATAGATTTACAAATTTATCTTAAATTATTTTTAGCTGAAGCAAATGCTAAAAAAATTTTGCCAAAAAAAAGTGCTTTTTCGAAAATTTTTATTTAGACAACATCTAATTAGACCAAAAATAAACATGGCAGACATTTTTCAATACTTGGTATGGAAATAGTTAGCAAAAAAACTTTTACTAGTAAACTAATTTGAAATTAAACCGAACCAATGCTTCTTAAAATTGAAAGGATAAAAAAATTTAATTTAAAAAAAAGTAAAAAAAAATTTACATTGAAATAGAGAGTTACATGTTATGCATGCTTAAATATTTTAGGGCTTAGAAAATAAGAAGAAATATCAAAGTTGCAATTTCACAATGGAGTTGGATTTATTTATTTATCTATCTATTTTCTGTAGCAAGCTAATGCTCCTTCAGATTAAAAAATAAAAAATAAAATTTAAAATTAAAATAAAATACAAATAAAATATAGTAAATATAATTTAAAAAAGGAAAAAAATAGAAAAGAAATATGTCATTTATGAAGATGCTAGACATAAGTGAGCTAATTACTGATGCTTATGGGACCCCTGCTTTTATTGGATATTTATCACTTAGAGACAACTTGTTGTATTAATAGGACGATAGTTGGAAGGATCCTGAGTTGTAGAAGTTTTCTTTAGTATCATAGTTATATTTGATAGGATTTTAGATGATCGATTTATTGTTGAATATTCGATTTTTATTAAATTTAAGAAAGATTTAAACAAAATTCTAATTAATTTCGTATATAATTAGAATTAAATATTGTCCAAATAAAAATTATTGAAAAACATTTGTCCAATTTATTCATTCAAAATAAGATTTGACAAAATAAACTTGATGAAATGCACATAATTCCGATTCCACTGTGTAATTACAACTTTACTATTTATTCTTTTTTCTTTGATCTATCAGATATATAAATATGTATCCTGTAACTCTCTGTTTCATTATATCTATTTTTTTATATTTTTCTAATTTATTTTATTTTTATTATATTTTTTTTCTGAAGGAGCATTAGCTTGGTACAGTTTAACAAATAAATAATATTGATTCAATATTTAATTTATATGTAGTTTTCTGGCTCTTTGTTGTATCAATTTTGACATCTTATATAGATGAGTAAACGATACATGAGAAAACCAGATTGAATCAAAATGATCTGTGATTAGAATTTTGAAAAGTAATTATTGTTTAATTCTTCTCAATATTAAAAATCTATTTTTTAAAGTATTTTTTTTTTTCAATTTATAAAGTAATATTTTCAAATTAAAAGTGAGTATTTTCACTTAATGGTTTATATAAACCATTAAGTTCTAAAGTCTTAATCAAGATCAAGTTGATTGTAATTGATTAGTAAAATGCCGTCCTATAGGAAAATGAGCGATTGAGCGAAAAAGAGGAAATCAGAAAGAAGTTCGATTCCTTCCGGGTCTTCTATTTTTGGCCATTGTTCTTCTTGATGTATTAGATCTAGTTATATCTTGAAAAAGCTAACCTAACTTTCAAGTGATCAAAAATAGATATTTTTCTTAAAGTGAAGCATATATTTGTTCTAATTGTTCAGAATAAAGTTCTGCATTTTTTTAATGACCGCCTAGAACCTTCTCAGTGTCATTTCCCCATGGAAATTCCTTTTTTCACGACATGCTGAATTGTTTGAGATGGCCCCTAAAATTGATTTCAGTTATCATTATTTTAATAGATCCACTACTCATCACAAGTTATAATCCGTCTCAAGAACCGTTCAGCCAGAGAATTTTTAGGTAGTTTCCTACACATTTCAATGGGTCGTTTGTTATCTTCGATTGTTAAAGGCCATTTGACAATCGGCGAGAACCAAGCTTAATGTTGCTCTCAACAGTCGTGGACAGAGCATTCTACATGAACCTTTCTTCCTCTGAAGGCTGATATCAGTCTTGCTATATTTTTTAAATAAATCTTTTATTTTTCTTATTTTAAGCACATTTTCAGTTTCCACAAGACTAGTACAATATCAAAATTTCAAATTTTTCACTTTAGAAATTTTTTAGAATTAAATAAACAAAGAATTAGAGATATCATTTTTGAAGAGCATTTAATTCTGTTTTTTTTAAACATAATATGTGTAAAATTTTTTTAATTATAAAGCTGCTATAATCCAAAATCGTTCTCACAATTTGATTATTTTAACCCCAGGTTTTTTTTTTAACCCTTCAAATTGTAGTTTTTTAAAAAAATTAATTTTTAAAATAAAATGTTAAATTTATATTAATAACTTTATTTGAAATTTTATTGAGAAATCAACCGGGCTTTCTAGTTTTAAAGACTTAGAGTAGATTTTTTATTTAAAATTTTTTCTTCTATTCAAAAACCTCAATATTTGACGATAACAAAGCAATTGGTTTTTACTAATAGAAAAAAAAGTGGAGCATAAAATTTTACCAAATTATGATATAAACTAGTCTCAATGGATAATTCATAAATTGCTAGCAAGGATGGTATGTGATTTTATTAATTACACCCAAGACTAACAGTAGTTCTTTTTTTCTTCACCAAAAAAATCTAATGATTTATCTTATTGAATTTATATTTTTGAATTTATCTTATTATTAATAATAGATACTATCATTAAATAGTAAATTAATATATTATGCTATTACTTACTCAAGTCATCTTACTTACTTTTCTTTGATTTAAATTATACATTGTGATAAATATTATAATTTCTGGAAAAAAAATTTTTACAAGTTTTTTTTTAACCTTTTCTTTTAAATACAAAATTATCAAATTTTTTATTAAAAAATTATAATTTCAATTAGAAAAATAGTTATTTTTTCAAAGATCATATTGAAAAGTTTAATTTAAAATAACAATGTGAAAATAGCATATTTTTAATAATTTTAAATTCAAGGATTTTTCAGATCTCATAATTTTTATAAAATATTGGTTTAAATTCACTCATAATTTTCATGTTTTATCAATCAAGTTTGTCATATTATTACTTGATTTCTTGAATAATTAACTACTTTAACTTATTAAAATTCATTTTACCTTACTTGGCAATTTTTAAATGTGTCTCTATTCTTTTTATTGTCACTTATTACATTAAAAGTTAATTAATTTAATATTTTGTTAAGTTGAAAAAAGCTCTAAAGTCTGACAAATTTTATGTCGATAAATTTTAAATTCAGAATTAAGATGAAAATTAATAAAATTTATTAAATTACTTTTAAAAAATGAATGAAAACAACAATTTAATCAAGTTTTGGAATTCAAAAATTAAAATCGAATATGAGAAAATTTGCCGGTCATTTAAGCAGAAAAATTCTAAAGAAATCAAGTATTGTTATTTTTGTTTTAACTAAATGGAAAAATGACATAACTTAAATTAGGAAATGCCATGCTGAAAATTTTGATCATATTGACGACTTCTTGGCTGAATTTAAGCAAAGAGATAATTCATTCATTTTGGACATTTTTGATATAGACACAAAAATAAATAATATCAAACAACATTCAAAAAAAAATGCTGATGAAGCATTATTTAAACGAAAAGTAGAAATTAATGGTAAAACTTGTACCAGACGCTGTCGCATAATGCCATATATTGAGCCAATACCCACCCTGTACGCATGGGCTCCCTTACAAAAAAACATTTTAGTAAATAATTTTTTTAGACTAAAATTTTAGGAAAAAAATAAAAATTTCTTTATTTAAAATAAAATATTTCAATAATTTAGACATTTTCAAAAGGTCGATGATGAGGCGGTTTTGCCGAATATCCCCTATGTTGATGATGAGACATGTCCCATCGATGAAAATTTTATAAACGAATTAGTTGATAATTATGACGACAAAGTGCATGGGGAAGTTGGAGGCTACCTGAATGATTTGATGATGATTGACTTAATCAACTCTCTAAAAAAATATCAAACGAATCCTAGCTCAAGCCAAATAGATTCGATTATTTTTGAAAGAATATCAGAAACGTTTCCTGACAGAGGCAACAGTTTAGAAGTAAAAGAAAAATATCGGTCTTTGACTCAACCATCGAAGCTCAAACTAGACTCGGAATGCATACCTAACATCGATCAACCTGATGCCAAACAGAACACAAATGCCAACCGCGAGCAAATAATGCATTCTTTTCATACACTTTTTTGTCGTAGATGCTTTAAATATGATTGTTTTATTCATCGCTACAAGCAACCACTTCCAACAAATACAGATGGCTCAAAAAATCGAGATAATATTCCCATTGATAATAAGCCATGTTCTCAAGATTGCTATTTAAAAAATCAAGATCTTAACGATAGTCTAAAATCTACTAGGAATAAGAGAAAATTGAATGAATATGAAAATAATGAAAAAAGCCCAAAGCGCTTAAGTGGGCAAAAAAGTGAAGCTGGCTGTGAAATAAAATTAGAACCAAAAGTAAAAACTGAAATTTGGACTTACAGTGAAACCGCTTTGTACAAAGTTCTTAGTCCAACTTTAAGATATAATAGCTGCTTACTAGCAAAAGCAATAAGGACTAAAACTTGTCAGCAAATTTATGATTACATGATTCAAAATGACGGAAATGCGCATTTGAATTCAAACGATACCAAAATGGTAATTCAAGTAGAAAATAATTTTGATACAGAAAAACCGAGTAGGAGATCATCGAAAAAATCTAAGAAGACAAGATCAATAAAATCTCATTTTATGGCTCGGAAGCTTCATCAAGAAGTGAACGGAGATGGAGAAGATCACGAGGCCGATTCAGCTTGGGTTAATAACTATTTTCCATGTGACCATCCTGGTGAACCATGTAATGACAAGTGTAGATGTGTTCAGAATAGAAATTTTTGTGAAAAATTTTGCCAATGTAGTCCAGATTGTATAAATCGTTTCCGCGGTTGCAAATGCAAATCACAGTGTAATAGTAAGCACTGTCCGTGTTTTTTGGCAGTCAGAGAGTGTGATCCGGATCTTTGCACCGGATGTGGCTCAAATAATTTCAAGTCAAAAAATTTGCCTTATGGTTCTTGTGTAAATATTGCCATTCAGCGAGGCCTTAGAAAGCATTTGCTCCTAGCTCCATCAGAAGTTGCTGGCTGGGGAATTTTCCTAAAAGAAAAAGCTCTTAAAAATGACTTCATTGCCGAATATTGCGGTGAAGTTATCACTCAAGATGAAGCTGATCTTCGCGGCAAAATATATGACAGACATAAGTGTTCCTATTTGTTTAATTTAAATAACGATTTTGTGGTTGATGCAAAGAGGAAAGGAAACAAAATTAGATTTGCCAATCATTCTGTTAATCCTAATTGTTATGCAAAAGTAATGTTGGTAAATGGAGATCATAGAATAGGAATTTTTGCCAAAAGAGATATAGATGCTGGCGAAGAGCTTTTTTTCGATTATAGATATGGACCTACTGAACAATTGAAATTTGTTGGAATTGAGCGTCCACCTATGAATTATAATATTGTCTAATAATTTAAATAAAAAAAAGCTTTTTTAGAAATTTATGATCTAGTCATCGAAGTTTTTACTATTTTATGTACTTTGAATAAATAAATAAAAAAATTAAAAATGATAATATTAATTAGATACAACACGTATCTTCTGAAGAAGTCTTACTAGCTTTTATGCTTATTTAGCTTTTAAACTTTTATGATTTTCATGGTTATTACAAAAACACGGACCCATACTGATCTCTTAAAGGCTCTGTAACTTTTCTCCCATCATTTTTATAAAAAAACTCTACCAGCTTTCATGCAGGACCCAAGTCTAAACTATAGGAAATTGGATTCAGCATCCATTTAAGCTAGATATCAGTTATTGATAGTTATTAATCCAAAATTCCAACTCATAGACAATTTCAAGTAAAATAAATTTATTTTTTTGTTTGCAATTCAAATATTTATTTAAAAATAAATTTCAATAATAATATTTTTTAGACGAATTTTTGAAATTTTTTTTAAAAATTGAAAATCTAAATAAATTCTTATCGAATTAAATTAGAAATAAGAAAAAAAAATTTTTCGTATTTAATTTTGAATCACGTTTTATTTATTAACAAAACTATTTGAACAGTTAAAAAGAACAAAAAAAATGGCTACATTTTATTTTATCACTAAGACTTTCTAAAAATTCAAAAAAAATTATCTAAGTTTTTCTTTTTTTAAATAGCAAAATATTTAGATACTAAAATATCTCTTTATAATCATGCTATTTTCCCGATAAAAATAGAGTGTTTTTTTTTTTAATTTCATTATTTAGAAAATAACTAAATTGTTTTGAAAAAAAATAACTAGGTTAAAAAAATATAATTTGGATAATGGCCGCTCTAAATGGAACTTGGGTACTTGAAAAAAGTGAAAATTTTGAAGAATTTATGAAAGAACTTGGTATTAATGAGCTTTGCAGCTTTTTTCCATAATTCTTCAGCTAATATTTAGATAAGGTGTGGGGCTGATTCTGAGAAAAGTTGGAAATACAGTTACTCCAACATTAATAATTTCCAATAATGGTAACGAATGGTCTATAAAAATGAGATCTACTTTTAAAAATACCGATGATAACTTTACTTTAGGTGAAGAGTTTGACGATGGTAAAATCAAGTAAAAAAATATAACAATTATTGCTATTTATTCATTTTTTAGAAACAACTGATGGTCGAAAAATAAAGTGTTTGTATAACTTGGATGGAGATAAATTAATTTGTGAGCAAAGGGACCGAAAAACAAGAGCTCTCCAAGTAACAGCAGTAAGATCAATCGATGAAAATGGAAAAATGGTCGAGGTTTGAATCCAGCCACTTTACATACTAATGACCAATTTAATCATAATTTTTAGGTTCTTACTTGTAAAACAGTAGTAGCCAAGCGTTACTTTAAACGAGTAGAATAAATCAATTTAATAGTGCGAGCCTAACGAACAAATTTCCGAAATATTGCTTTGCTAAATTTGCTCGATTAAACTCCCACCATCAAAATTGAATATTTTTATTGCAATAAAACTTTTTTTTCTAAGCATATCTTTGATATCTTTAATTAAAAATAAAAATCTAGCGAAAAAAACTCGATCTCTATTTAAAATTAAATTCGTGAGAATTTATAAATATACGGCTAGTCACCAGAAGGTCCACCACTCACTTGATAAAAATCATTCGTTTGGTAATATAATATTATCATATCTATTGATTGTCGTTAATACTTGAGACTAATTAGTTTGAAAAATTTCAATATTTTGGTAATTTAATATTATTTTTTTATAATATAAAGTTCTTTATTGAGAAGTCAACATATTTAAATGTTCAAATTCAAACTAGAATAGGAGTAGATATGAAAATGATAGATAAAAAATAACAATCGATGGAAAAATATACACACATTCATTTACTTAGAATTTTTAACGTATCAAGTTAAGATATTGAAATTTGAGTGTTCTAATATGCAGCACTTGGGCTTTAATAAAATTTTTGCTGAGTTTATTTTAAATAAAGCCCTTAATCCGTAAATTTTCGTATCAATTATCTAAAATATCAAATGAAAAGAACAGCATCTGTTAGGCTGATAATAAATTTAGTTGTTTAAAAAAGCTATTTTTTTTTAAATATTAAATAAGTTATTTTAAATAAAAAATCTTTTAACTTGTAAAACTAATTATGTATTTGAATTTAGAATTTAAAAGAATAAAATTCATGATCACTAATCAAAAAATTTATCCTATTTTTTTATTCTAAAATAAATTCAATAAAATTTTTTAATCATGTTAATTAAAAATTATTCGTTTTTATTTTAATAAAAAAAATCATATGATGCTTCTTTCTACAAATTTTTCAAACGCAATTTTTGAAAAAATTTAAAAATTACTCTTTATTAAAATTATCCTAATTAAAACACCAACAGAGCGTAAAAACCATAATTGAAATAAAAATAGCTTTCCATTCAATAAAACATTTTCTTTTATTGTAATTAAACTAAGCTAAAAAAATAAAATGTCGGAGTTGAATGGCACATGGATTTTAGAATCCAAGGAAAATTTTGAGGAATTTTTAAAAGCTCTCGGTAATAAAGATATAACTTAGATTAAGCATGAATATTATTTTATCAAAAAAAAAGGTGTTGGGCTAGTTTTAAGAAAAATTGCAAAAAAAATTACTCCAACATTGATTATCAATGGTGAAGCAAACAAATGGTCTGTTAAAATGCGATCAACATTTAAAAATTTAGAATACAATTTTAATTTAGGAGAAGAATTTGATGATGGTAAAAAATTTAGATATAAAATTTTTAGATAAAATATGTTTTCCTAGAAACAATTGATGGTAGAAAAGTAAAATGTTTGTTTAAGCTTGAAGGAAACAAACTTATTACAGAACAAAGAGATTTTAAAACAAAAGAGATAATTGCAACAGTTGAAAAATTTGTGGATGCAAATGACCATATGATAGAGGTAAATAATTAAAATTTTATTATCAGAAATATAATTAATTTAATTAAGCATTTGTATGCAAAAAATGTAGTTGCAAAAAGAATATTCAAACGAGTCAATTGATTAATTACTTTTAACTGATTAATAAACTTTATATTTTTTAAAATAATTTGAAAATTTTTTATATAAAAATTTTATTTTAAATCACAATTTTATCAATCAATTTTTAAAATTAATTCTATTCAAAAAAGAAACTAAAAATTTTAGAACTAAAATATTCAAATTGTAATCCTATTGCCATGAATTTAAGAAATTCAAATGAAATTTCTCAAATTTAGACAAAAGTGATTTTATTTGATCTGTTGGTGGTAAAATTGTTGTCCTGAAATGATATGTTCCTGGTCTCTGATGAAAACCAGAGCCTGGAACAACACAAATACCAGTTTGATTTATTAATTCCAAGCAATAAAACATGTCTGGTTCCATTCCATTTTCCTTTTTAAAAAATAATTTATTATTAAAAATGTAATTTTTGCTCATTTAGATTTAATTATGAAATATATTTAATGGTAAATTTTTTGTTACTTTGGCATGTTGAATAGCTTTTGGTGGAATGGTTATTTGAGGAAAAGCATACATAGCTCCTTGGACTGGATTACATTTAACTCCTTCAATTTTGTTTAACAGTTCGGTGACTAGTTGTGCCTTTTCTTTTAAACTGCTCAAAACACCTTGTTTTTCTTTTATAAACAGTTCATACGATGGTTCTCCTGGCTTAGGCGGGCTAACTATTGTATCCATACAAACTTGTCCTAAAACCGAGCTACACAATTGAGCTGAAGACAATTTTTTTAATTCAGCTTTAACATCTTCGTCCATATTCACTACTTCAAAATAACCAGCTCTGGCACCACATTCACCCATAAATCCTTTGCTTGTTGAATAAAACGAAGCTATTTCTATTTGAGAATAGGGGTAACCAAGCTCAGCAGCTACTTTTTTAAATGAATGAAACTTCATTCCTTCAGCATATACATTGTCTTGATAAACCTTTTTGTTAATTGAATGTTTAATTTCAATTGATTAATAATAATTAATGAAATTTTAGGGAAAAAAAAAACAAAAATGGTATAATTTTTACTTCATCAGCTAAAATAAAAAGTCTTTTATCATAAGCCCATTTGACAATTCGTTGCATATTTTCTAGACTCAGAACTTGACCAGTTGGATTTCCTGGATTAATGATGCAAATTGCTTTTGGCTGGCAACGTTTCAATGATTCTTGATAGGATCTTTCTAGTTCTTCAATGCTCAGACTCCAGTTGTTATCTTCATCCAAATAATAACCAATTTGTTCAGCATTGTATTCGGATATAGTGGCAGAATAGAGAGGATATTGAGGAATCGGTATCATAAATCCTGCTGGTTTTAAATTTGGATCATTTAGTAGCATTTTCATCATTATCTTAATTCCACCACTTGCACCAGTTGTTAAAAATATATTATCTGGATCACAGGAAATACCAGCATCTCTGTTTTTGATAAACTCTGCTATATGTTTTCTTACTATATCTAAACCAGCACTATCAGTATAAGCCCCAACACTGCCTCCACCACAAGCATTCAACAATTCCTTTGCTTTTTCTTTTGCATCTTGAGGAAAATCAGAAATTTCTAACAAATCCGGGTATGCACAAATAGCCATCACTTGACGTAAAAAAGTAATTGGTTTTTGTCCAGTAGCATGGCAGTCGCCTATATTAGCTCTAATAACTCTTTCAAATGGTTTTGACACGCCCTAAATAAAATTATCCTAAAATAAAAAATTAATCAATGAAAAAAATTACATTTTTTAATTCTTTTTCTAGTTCTGCAGCACGAATAACAACTTTTCCTCTGACAGCATATTGAACATTTTTTACAGTAGAACTCAACGAATTGATTGTCAAACAATGATTTCCATTTGCCTTATACATCATTAAAGTATTAATCAAACTCAAAAATCTTGGAAATTAAAATTTTTTTATTATCTCGAAAATGTTTAAAATGATATATGCTACAATTTTCAAAATTTAAAGTATACTTTAAAATTATGCTAAAAATTGAAAAAGCTCAACTTGCATTTTAAGGTATTCTTTCTCATCTTTATATCTTGAGACAAATTTTAAAAATTTCTTAATTTACCCTATCTTGCATTTTTATGAGGTCATTATATTTTTGTCTTTTAAGAAATTTGTGTTTTGATGACCTAAAATTAACTTTGTCAGCAAAAGAAGATGACAAAATTTTTAGTTCTGCTAATGGTTATTTTTTTTAAATTGGTGGATAAATTTTTAAAAATTAAAATATCAAAGGCTAATTTTTAATTGATTCTGATTATGACAAATCAAATAAATAAAAAATAATAATTTAAAAATTAACTTCTATATCTTAAACTCTTAAGCATTTAAAATTGTTTTTAAAACTATGTGACTTAGTTTTAAAAGCTGAATAAAATGAGAATTCTTAAAATATACTTTATTCTAATAAAAAATGCTACAAATAAATTATCTTGCGAAAACTTTTAATTTTAGTTCAATTAGATAAGATTTTTTAATATCTTAATGATAAATATGCAGTTAATTTAACTATTTCTTATGAATTCAAAATTTGCAAGGTTTAATTTTAATCTAAATCAAAAATAAACTTATTGATTTCATTTCAAAAATTCAGGTATAAATAAAATCAGCAATTTCATAATACATACTACAAATGTGAATCACATAATCACTACTATTTATTTATTTAAATTAATTTTAAAACTTGTGTCCGATTCTCTTTGTCTATTTTCAGTTATTTAGGCCAAATCTAGATGGAAGTGAAAAATCGATTGAGCAAACTGTTGTTGAGAATTCCAAATTTTGTTTTACATTCGATTGGGTGATGGAATTTAAGATGTTTCAACTATTTTCTACTTTTTTTGAATAATTTTCCAAATAAAGTTGTTATCAACAATCGGGAGACCTAAGTATTTAACACTAGAAGCACCAAGCATGTTTTCACGTTTTTTAATTTGAAATTATTTTATAATAAAAACTATAACAATTTTTTTAAGTAATATTATTTTTAAAGAAAATTTCAAAATCTACATAAATCAAAAAAGATATATTTATTTCAAAAATCCATTCAAAAGATACGAGGATTTAAAAAATTTTAATCAAAATGACTCGTTTGGTGCTTCTAGTGTTAAATTTTGAGTTTGTGATATATCAAAACCATTAAGAATAAAGCTACTCTTACTCAGATATTTGGTATGTTACAAATAAATTTTAAGAACAGTCCATTAATTAAAAGATGTTATAAAAATTGATGAAAAACAAGTAATGTTATCTGCAATTATAAATTTTTTCGAAAGTTTTCACATATAACAAATTAGCTTAAAAATATGCTTTTTTGTAAAAACTTATTTTTGAAAAATATTCAAAAGCTTTTCTTGATAATAAATTTGAGTATTATTTAAAAATTTTATCATAAATTCAATTTTCCCTCAAAAGTTTGGGAAATATATTTAATGAAATTTCGGTCAAATTGAAATTGAAATTGATAGATAAAAAAAACTAAATAATAAAAATAAGATAGAAAGTTTATGGATATATTTATCCGAAAGGAAGAATATTAAAGTTATTATTTTTTGACAATTTAGCATCATTTTATTGCATTTATTTTGACTTTTTTTAAGGTTTGTTTTGACTTAAGTCTTATTATGTGTTATATATGCCAATATTTTTTAATCTTCACACAATAAATAATTTTTTAATAAAATTAATTTTAAATACCTATCTTTAAGACATATTTTGTTTCAATTTAATTCATTAAAATAATTATCATTAAAAAAAAATTTCAAATTAACAAAAAAATTACATCAATATTAGAAATTTTCGCTTAAAATGAGTCTCGTCGACGTCGATTATGAAAGGGTTCTTTTGGTAAAACCTGAAGTTTTTGTTTACCGCATTCCACCACGAACTTCAAATAGAGGCTACAGGTTCTTAAAAAATGAATATTTATTAACTAAAAAATTAAATTTCTTCAAGAGCCTCGGAATGGAAGCTTGATGCCCCTGATTGGAGTGGAAGGCTAAGAATTTTGGCCAAAGCAGAAAAATTAATCATTAAGCTCGAAGACAAAAATTCTGGTAAATTGAAAAAATAAGTCATGAACCGACAAAATAAAAATTCTCGTAGGTGAATTGTTTGCTGCTTGTCCAGTCGATTCTTATCCAAGTTCTGCTGTTGAAAGTGTAACCGATTCAGCTCGCTATTTCGTAATTAATATTAAAGACGGCTCGGGTCGAACTGCTTTTATTGGAATCGGATTTGTAGACAGATCAGATTCTTTTGATTTTAACGTTGCCCTGCAAGATCATTTTAGGTTTTTTATATGTTGATAATTGTCGATAATAAATTAATTTTTTGATTATTTTTACAGATATCTGAAAAAAGATGAAGAACTTGCGAAACAGCCCTCTTTGGAAACGGAAAAAAAACTCGATTTGAGTTTCAAAGAAGGCCAAACTATAAAAATAAATATAGGAGTATTTTCATTTCATATTTTTTCAACTTAAGCTTAAGTTTTTCTTTTTTTAGAAAAAAAGTGAAACATCCTCTAGCACGTCAGTGCCACGGCCAAAGCCAACTGGGTCCGGAATGCCAGTTCTTTTGCCACCACCACCAGGATCAAAGACAAATAGAACTCCAAGTTCACAAACTCAACAAGCAGCCTCAAAAACAACCACGTCTACTAACTCTTCTAATCTTTTGTTAGACTTTGAATGAATTTCTCAAAAAACATTTAGAAATTATAAGAAAATATTTTTGTAGCTAATTTTTAAAACGTTCTATTGTAGAATTATTCAATTCTGAATTCATTTCTGGATTTTAAGCGTCATTTTCTTTGAATAATCTTCTTTTATTTAATTTTTTTTTTTGCTAAATTAATTATTAATAAAACTAACTTAGTTTAGATTTTAATTAAAATTTACATTAGACAATTAATTTAATTATTTTATTTGGAAATGAAGTAATTTGTCATTTCGAATATATTTTTTTTTAAATTATGTATTTTTATTCTTCCATCAATGTAGTTTAGATTTAAAAAAAAAAACTTTCAAATGGAATTTCAAGCGATTGTATTAGCTGGAGGTCATGGAACTCGTTTAGACACACTGACTACCAAATGTCCTAAATGTTTGCTGCCAGTAGGCAACAAACCAATGATATGGTATCCAATTAGAATGCTCGAAAAAGCTGGCTTTTCAGGTAGATTACTATTTTGTATTTGAAATAGATCATCAATTATCAATTTTAGACATTTTTATTGTAACTTTTGAGTCAATAAAGGGCAAAGTAGAATCAGAACTTAAAGCTCATGGAATTAAGTCAAATCTGCACATTGTTGGAATCAAAGAAAATTCAGATGATGAAGAATATGGAACTGCTTATTCTTTAAAATTACTAAAAGACAAAATCTCAAAGGATTGTATTATAGTTAGCTGTGATCTGATCACGAATTTATGCTTACAAAAAATGGCTAATTTTTATCGTGTCAACAATGCTTCTTTTGTCATGCTTCTTTCTGATTCAGGTCTTCAAAGTCCAGAATTGTTTATTCCTGGTTCTAGAGAAAAATATACACCTGGTACGGTCAGATTGATAAAAAATTCTATTATTTAATATCTGTTTTTATAGAAAGAGACTTGATCGCTCTAGATACGGAAACAAACAGGGTTTTATATTTCACCGTTCAGGAAGACATAGATGAATTGAAAATTCGAACATCAGTGCTCAAAAAGTAGTGATTAAATTTAGCAAAAAAAAGTTAATTTTTTAAAAAAATAGATTCCCAAAATTTGTCTGGACTAATCGTTTACAGGATGGTCATCTTTATTTTATTAAAAAGTGGCTTATTGATTACATTATTGATAACAATAAGTATATTTTATTTTTGTTGATAATTTTTCATACAGGAAAATAATTTTTTAAAAGAATATTTTATTTAAAATCGGATTTTGTTTCGTTTATTTGTAAAAAGCAATTTTCTCGGTGTCTTAAGCAAAAACAAGAAGCAGAAAATGAAAAAAATCAAGTGAATAAAAAGCTCAGCATTTTTGATTATGTTGAACAAAAAGACTTTGGATTTTTAATGAATAAATCATCGCTAAGGCATCCAATTTCGTGCTATGCTTTTATTCAAGCAGATGGTTTTTGTCTGAGGACAAATAATCTTTCGATGTACACTGAAGCAAATCGTCAAGTGAGTTTATTAGTCAATCCGGAAGAAATTTTTAATTGAAAATTTTTTAGACAATGGGCAAAATAATGCCAAATTTTCAGCGTGAGCGAACTGAATCTTCTTCTAAACAGGAAAGATGTCAAGTAATTGAAAGAAACTAATTTTTGAACTTGCATGCTATAAAAAAATAAAAAAGGTTAGTTCGGATAGCATTGTTGGAGAAGGAACAAAAATTGGTGAAAAAACTTCAATTAAACGTTCTGTAATAGGAAAAAATTGCAAGATATCCAGAAACTGCAAAATAAATAATTCTATTCTAATGGATAATGTTCAAGTGGCTGAGGGTGTTATTCTACAGGGAACAATTATTTGTGCTAATTCAAAAATTAATCAAAAATCTGAATTTAAAGATTGCGTTGTTAGCTATGATCAAGATATCATAACTGCAGGTGAGCATTTTTTTTCTATTTGAAATTAACATTATTTGTTTTAATTAATTTTTAAAAAAAGGAAAATATTCAAATGAAACGATTAAGGATGTTGAGAGCTTTATAGAAGATTCTGATTCGGATTAAAAAACATTGATTTTTAATAAAACACTATACACCTTATTATTTAATTTATTTTTTTCAATTTATTACTTAATATCTGTAAAAACAAGTAAACATTTATGGATACTGATTTGAGAGCTTATTTTAATACTAATAAAACAAATTCTCCAGAATTTTAGTCGTCATTTGCGAGCTAAAACTTAATTAAGAGATAAAAAAATTTCCAATATTGTCATGAAAGTGAATTTTTTTTAAGAAAAAGTTTTATTTGTTAGCATCCGAAAATTATATTGCTAATATAATTGCTTTTATTTTGCAATTGGTAAAAACCATAATTTTTTAATATGTCACAAAACTAGGCTTCTAAAAGCTTACAACATACTGACTTAGTATGTTGAGCAAATGTTTATAAAATAAAATATTATTGAATTAAAAAAATTAGCTAATGTTTGTAACAGAAGAAATTTTGAAGACATTTTTTGATTAAATAAATCACCCCGGTCGCTTTGTTTCCTGGTATATGTTTTAGTTATTATATAATTAATTTTCATATTAATTTTTTTAACTAAAAAACAAATTCTAGTCACATAAAATTTCGTAAAAAGCAATTAATAGCAATTCAAGTGTCTTTAACATCAGTTTGACACGATTCAAAGTTTTTAGGTTTTTAGGTTGATTATCTAATCAAGATATTTTTTAGATTTTTTTTAAATTTAAAATTTAATCGACAGACAAGTTAATTTATTTATTTTAAATTTAATTTAATGAAAACAGTTGAAAAAGTACAGCATTGAAATTTTTTAGATAAATTTTTTAAACAAAATCTTAGAAAATCAAACTATTCTTTCTTTTAAATTTTATCAATTAAATTTTTCTTAATTCAGTTATATAATTAAAAATTTGAAACGATTTTTTTAATCTCATTAGAAACGCTGCTTTTAGCTATTTGAAAAAGACTTAATTATTAATGTTGAGACCCATTGAGCTGAAAAAAATTCATGAAACATGTTCAATTTATCATAGAATGCTATACAAAATTGATTTTCTAAAATTTACACATTATAAAATATGCTTAATTTCGTATTTATAAAAATTTATTTAAAAAAATTTTTATATCTATAAAGGAACCTTATTTTATCTTGCATATTCTTTTATTCAATAAATTTTAATTTTAATTAGAAATAACTTTAAAAAATTGATTTATTATTTTTATTATAATCACATGAGATAAGTGATTTTTTTATTGCATCATTTTATTAAAAAGATTTATTAGCTTTAATTAGATATAGATAATTTTTTATATTTTGAGGAGGCATTAGCCAAATATTTTCTAGTCAACCACCAGAGCTGATTAGATTAAAAACAAGAATGGTATAAATTTTGACTAAGATTTTCCTTTCTGAAAATTTATTTCAGATATGAAGTTCTTTCTTTGTTTGGTCGAACTAATTAATATTTAAAAGGATCAGATTTAAAATGTCACAAAATAGAAATAATACTTTATTTTCTTAAATATTTAATTAGTCTTAAGTTGTATATTTTAGATTTTTTGTATAAATAATTCAATAATAATATTAACTCAATTATAAGACTCTTTCAAACAAGTTGTTTTTCTAATCGGTTATCATTTAAGTTTCACCATGCGATTATTAATATATAATTAAATTGATTTGGAATTTTAAAACTAATTTTAAATTTCTCATTAAAATTCTTTTTTATCGGAAAATAAAAATCTATTGAATTATTAATTAAAAGGGTTTAAGTGAGCTTTCCGAATCGATTGAATAGTCACATAGATTTGTTCAAGATTTAATAGTTGAGCCTTTTTTTTTAAGTTCTCAGCGTAATTATCATGAAATCTATTTTAACTAGCTTAAATACAAATTAAATAGAGCTAAAATTTAGTTTGTTTCTAAAAATTTCATTTTAATTTTTAGAAATTTGACTCAGTCAATTTTAATCAACACAAAGAAAGAAAGTTAAAATAGTTTTTCCTATTTTCTTTCCTTTTACATTCAGAGAAGCATACTCTTCTGAATTGAATATTTTTCAAATAGGAATCATCATTTTATAAAATTAAAATTTAATTCATTCCCATTTAGGATTTAGTAAACCGGAAAAATAGGTAAAGATTAAGTATTCCTCAAAAATTTACCGTTTTTTTTTTAATAAAATAGCTGGAAATTTTCTGACAAAATTTTAACAATTTAAATTTTTCTCTTAAATCTATAAAAAAATAAAAGAGATTCAAATCAATTACGCTCGAATTTGAGACATGATTTCCAAATAAATTTTTCAGTGAGATTTGTTTTAGTTTTCAAATATCATCAATAAATAATTTATCAAATCAAGAATTAGACAATCTCATAATTTAGGATTGATTTTCAGATAATACAAATATCAAATTTTTGAAAAATTTAGAGAAGTTTTAAAAATATGTTTCTAAAATTTTTTATCATTTTAATCTAAATAATTATTATTATTTTCATTAAATAAAAATAGAAATTTAATAAAGCATTAAAAATGAACAATATAATTTTGCTCGGATTTTTCGCATCCTTAATAATTGCCATTTCAAATGCTAAAGTAATTTAATTTTGGTTTATTTTTTATTATATAAATTTTAATTCTAAGTCTATGGAAAAAATATCTCGAGATTCACAAGAAGATAACGAATTCAAAAGTAAATATTGTGAATACTTTAATATTCTAATTTTCTTCTGTTTGAAAAAATTAGGTAAAAATGAAGATATTCGAATTGGAAGAAACAAAAGAGGCTTTGATTCACTTGGTGATAATCAATTCATCAAACGTGCTGATGAACGCTTTATTTTAAATCCAGAATTTTTGGGTTTTTTACAAAGCAGACACTCGAAAAGAGGCTTTGATTCACTTGGTGATAATCAATTCATCAAACGTGGAGATGAATATTCAGATGACTTAGACATTTGGCAAAAAATTTACCAAAACATTGTGCAAAATCACAAATATAAAAGAGGCTTTGATTCACTTGGTGATAATCAATTCATCAAACGTGCTGATGAACGCTTTATTTTAAATCCAGAATTTTTGGATTTTTTACAAAGCAGACACTCGAAAAGAGGCTTTGATTCACTTGGTGATAATCAATTCATCAAACGTAGAGATGAATATTCAGATGACTTAGACATTTGGCAAAAAATTTACCAAAACATTGTGCAAAATCACAAATATAAAAGAGGCTTTGATTCACTTGGTGATAATCAATTCATCAAACGTGCTGATGAACGCTTTATTTTAAATCCAGAATTTTTGGATTTTTTACAAAGCAGACACTCGAAAAGAGGCTTTGATTCACTTGGTGATAATCAATTCATCAAAAGATCGAGTGACAAAGTAGCTTCATCAGAAAATATGTAATTTCTATTTTAAATAGGTAGTATTTTTAATAATAATTCAAAAATTTTTTGTTTAATTAATTCAAATTTTCGTATTTCATTATGTAATAAAAATCAAAAATCTATTATTTTTAATATAAAATTCCCTGAAATCTAAATTAATTTAAGTTCAAATGAAAAATTATTTTTCATTTTAAAAAATTTAACTTTATTTTTCGTTTTATAAATGTTTAGTATTAACTTGTAATTTTCATTCACCTTTTTAAATTGCAAATAAGTTTATCTCTAAAAATTCCATTGATTACTAATAGCTTATAAGTCTTGTTAAAAATACATGAAAAAATGCTTAGTGCTTCTAGTGTTAAATAAACAAAAATTGAATAAAATTTTTTTTATCATCAAAAATTAAGTTTCTTTAAAATTAAATAAATATTACAAAAAGTTTTTTTTTCTTTTAAAGGGCCTTAGGCTTTAACGATTGAAATTTTGCCCCTTATTTATTAGTCTAAAATAAAATAAAAACTAAAACTTTTTTCAAAAAAACTTAAATTATCCTTTTTTTTAACTAAATGAATCTTATTTTTTTACCTCTCTTACTCCTATTGCTTTCTCTAATTTATTAAAACAAACTGAATACATGGGATTGCGTTAGACTTAAAATGAGAATAAATTCAAAATTTTTTAAATAAATCAAATTAGAATTTTTTGAGTAAAATCTTTTACTTTGAAAATTTATAATGTCTAAATTATATTTAAATGACAAATTTTGCTCTGCTTGTAATAAAAGATTCTACAGCACTGATAAAAGGACAATCAACGTTATTTCAAACCTTGATCTGATCGATAAATTAAATAAATCAGTAAGAAAAATAAATGCTGTGAAAAATGGTGATTTGGTCTGTAATAAATGTAAAAGTAGAGCTTATAGGTCATCAAAAATTCAGAGTGAATGCTTAAAGCAAACAAACCATAATTTGGAGGATATTCCTTTCCATGAAAATATTTTATCTAAAGAAGAAGATAATAAATCAATTAAAAATGAAAGAATTATGTATATTTATATGAAATTATAAAAAATATTTCAATGAAGAAGAGACAAAAACGTTTCTTGAAAAAAACATAGATAAAAACTTTTTCATTGATATTTCGAGTACAACGGCCTCACATAGATTTTGTTTTGTTTGTAAAAAGAATAATGAAAAGTTCACAAATATCAAATTGAGACTCATTTCGATGGAAGCAATAGTTGATACTTATATTCATAAAAATGTATTAATTCCATCAGGATCAAGATGCTGCTCATCACATTTTGATGATTCGAATCTTCTTGATAATGATTCTCTCAATCAATTAACTTTATGTAAAAATACAACAAAAATAAATCAAAAATATATCGAATCTTTGTTGGAACAGTTTAGAATATTTTCGAAAAAAAGGGGACTTTTGTCAAAATTTGAATTCCCGCATTTAATCTGTAATGAACTATGTGTAAAAAATTCTGGTTTTAAAAAAGCAGACTTTATAATTTTATACGATTCATTGAGATCATTGAGAAATTCTATTGTCAGAACACGATCTCAAGCCTTAATTGTTTATTTGTTTTGGTTAAAAACAGGCCTAGATCAAGCCACAATTGGAACTCATTTTGATATAAGCCAAATAGATGTCAGCAAGATATGCCAACAAGTTCGTGAATCCTTATTAAAAGATTTTGTTCCATCAAACATTGGACCAAATATGAAACCAAGAAACGAGTGGTTAAGACATAACAGTTTTATTTCGAGTGAACTCTTCTGTGAAAGAGAACAACAATTAATTTTAGTTTGTGACGGAACCTACTGTTATTGTGAACGAAGTTCTAACAATCAATTCCAGCGTTTAACTTACAGTGTCCAGAAAAAAAGACATCTTGTCAAGCCTTTTGTTATTTGCACCACTGATGGTCTGATAGTTGACATCTATGTTTTATTTCAGGCAACAAAAAACGACTCAACAATACTTCTCGATATTTTAAAAAAAGAAGATGATTTAAAACGATTGATAAAGCCCGGAGATATTCTGTTGCTTGACAGAGGTTTCCGAGATTGCATTAAAAATCTAGAAGAAGATTTTAGATTAAATGCAAGGATGCCTACTTGTTTTACTAATAAAAATAATGAATCAAGTACTCTAGATGCAAATAAATCAAGACTTGTTACTAAATCAAGATGGGTTGTAGAAGCCTTAAATGCTTTTTTAAAGAAGTCCTTCAAAGCATTGGGAGAAGTGAAAAATAAAAGTCTAAATCACACTTTAAGCTGGTGCTTTAGTAAACAAGTTTTTTAAAAGGCTTTTTTCAGATAATGATGATAAAATTGAAATTGTAAAAAATATAAAAAACCGACTAGAAATACTAGTAAAAGAACAAAAGCTCCACAGAAAAAGTTTATTTGTAAAATTAGAGTCATATGATATTAAAGATTTTCCATAAATTGATGAAGAGTTCATAAAGAATCAAATAACTCTAGGAAGTTACCAACTAACACAAAGTAAAAGTTATCTAGCGGAACATTTTGATAATGGAAAGTATGAAATAATGGTTAACAAGCTAAATGATAAATTAATTAATTCAAAAATTTTGTACGCTAATATTCAATCAAGACATTCGAATACAACAAAATACAAGGTTTATATAAAGTATTTCCCAAATATAAACGAACGCAATGCGATTGAAAGTTGGTTTTGTACATGTAAATCTGGAGTGAGAACTGTTGGATGCTGTTCTCATATTGCTAGTATTATATATTATCTATCCTTTGCCAAAACTAATAAAAATATTCCAAATCCAGCTGGATATCTAATGTCAGTTTTTAATGGTTATAATTTAAAAGAAAGCTCTGAATCAGAAAATGAAAATGATTATATTGATTACCAACCTAAACAACAAGATCTTGATTGTAATTATGTAAATAACATTTTTCGAAAGAAAAGGAAAAGGTAGAACAAATTATGAAAAGATCTAACTCATTTGCTTTTGATAAAGACTTGGTTAGCAAAAAAAAAAAACAATCATTATCAGATTCCTTTTTATCGCATATACCAAGTTGGGGAGCTAAATTTTGTCATAAAAATAATCATATTATATTAAAAAATACATGCACAATTGATTATTTTCTACTGGGGCTTTGGTTTTCGACAAAACTCTCTCCCGAAATTGTACCCAAATTAAGAAATTCTTCTTCAAATGTCAAACAAGAAATACTTAAACTGATAGACTTAATCGAATTGAATGACTGGAATGTTGCTCGAAAATTTTGGCTAACAGGTATTTGCAATATTGATTTTGATAATGTCTTAAAAATTCCCAAAAAATTCAGTCCTGAGATTTGCAATAGGAATAAAATATATTTATCGACTTTTGGAAATGAATTTGAATTTTTTTTTGATTATCTTATTCATATTCAAAAACTTGAAGTTATAAAAGAATGTTCAAATGCTTTATGTGGATACAAATCTAATCTTTCTATATCCAATTTTTACTTCGAAAAAAAAGACAAAGAAATATTGTTTAGTCTTACACGAACTGACAGCTGTAATTTATGTAAAAATCCATTAAAAAAATCCCTAGTTATTCTCACATTTCCACCATGGCTCTTCGTAGAAACAAAATACAATGAACAAATATACTATGATTCTTTGCCAGAAATTATTGAATTAAATCAGAAAAAATATAAATTTTTATGTTGTACGATCCATTTAGTAAATCATTTCAAAGGAATTTTTAAATTTAATGAAAGCTCTTACTTAGTTGATGATTTAGAACCAAGTAATATAGAAAAGGTTATTCCTAAAATTTGTATTGGAAATTGTTTATATATTTTGATTTAAATTATATTTAATTGTTTTGTAATTCAGTTTTTCTTTAATTAAATAAACATTTTAATCAACTATAAACAAATTTATTTTTTTTATAATTAGCATCGAAATATGCTTGTTTTTTTTGTTAATTTGAACATTTCTTAAAATTTAATGATAGAATCAATTCAGAGATTGTGCATATTCGTTTGCTAATATAAAGGGCAAAATAGTCAAAGTTATAACCTAAGGGCCTTTGAATTTATTATTATTCACAAAAGCAGATAGTATATAAAACTTATAAAATTGACTCAAAACTAAAAAATAAAAGAACAACCATTATTTTTATGACTCGAATTTAAAAGTTTAAAATTTAATTAATAATTTTTTTCAAATAGCCAGCAAAAAATTCTTTTTTAAAAATTTATCAAAAATTTTTTTTTTCACAAATTATTAAATCTAAAAAGCAAATAAAATTTACTAATTCTAAATCATTTATTAACTATTATTAAATTCTAGCACGTTTGATGGTTAATTTTGTACAAAAATATATTTCGCAATATGCATGTTATAATGATAATTCAACAGATTAAATAAAAATTTGAAATCACTTCATTTAAAGAGCAAAATTAATTGAGATTTTTTTAATTATTTTTGTCAACTGATCATTTTTATCATAATATTTTCACTAGCATAATTCTGTATTTTAAACTTCAATTGAATTAATTTAAACATAATTTAAAATGAAATAAAATAAATACAATTTTATGTTTTATTTTTTCTTAAATAGCAGGTAGTCAAATAGAATTTTAGCAAATTGAATAATTATACTTTGTTTGTAATCAAATCGTATTTTGTTCAAATAAATAGAAAAACTCATATTTTTCGGTCTAGCCCATTTAGTATATATAATCTCTAAGATAGTTTAATTTGGGAGGTCACATCAGGTCAAAACTTTAAAAAATTACGCAATAGTTTACCTCTTAAAGACTTTTGGGGTAGTTAAAAAAAAAATAAACTGCACTTAAAAAAGATTATATTTTGAAAAATAGTTGACATTTAAATTTAAAATAGGTTTGTTTGAACCGGGAATTGTTTTTTTTTTCAATAGTCTCGTATTCTTTTTAAGAATCATTCAAAAAGTCTCTGAAAACTATGAATGTAGGGATTTTTTTTAGTCTAGAATTATTTCTTAGAGGCAATTTAGATTTTTAATTAATTTGTTTTTATTTAAAAGGGTCAATAAAAATTGAAAACTTTTAGTCAAAATAAAGTTAAAATCAGATTAAATAAAAATACCAAGAAAAAACTGATTTATTCATTTTCACTAAAGAATGTGATTTATTGTCGAATAAGCCTGGATTATGGGGGATAATTTAAGATTAAATCTTATCTAAAAAGAAATTTAAATCATCTAATATTTTAGAATATTTTTTTGTTACCAAATTTAATATAAAAACTAGGCCTTTTGCTGGTTAAATTTCAGCTTGAAATCTAGTTTGTTATGCAATTCGATGAAAAATTAAAAATTCTAAACAATTTTTATTAAAATTTATTCTTTCTTAGACTTCGTCATTGAATTATACTTAATCTGGTATTATTCATTCTAAAGATTACAAAAAATAATAATGAGAAAATTTTCCTAAAAGGTCTTGTTATTTACAAAAATTTCTAAATAAAAATAACTAACGAGCTTTTTATTGTCATACCCTCCTTCATTCGTCGATGAATTTTATCATTAACATTAATAAAGCGTTCGAAATTCAAGCCTTAGAAATTGTTTGCCAAACGCTCACTTAGTTTTTTTAATCATGAAAAATTTTTCTATTTCAAAATTATGCTAAATTTGCGCATCAATTTCATAAAAAGAAAAAAATTTTTTTTGGACTTTTTTTCAATCACTAGTATTTGACTTATCAAAAATTTTTTAGATATATGTTTCAACTTAGAACTTTTTTTTTATTTATTTAAAAAAATTAATATTTCATATAAAATGGAAATCAATGAAGAAGGTAATTATATTGAAATTATTCATTTATTTCAAACATAATTATCCATTTATTTCCTTAGATGTTAAAATTGACAAGTTGACCATGGACCAGAATATTTTGGACTCAGTAATTGATAAGACTGATATACCAGATCTAGAATATGACGAAGAGATATCACCTCTAGTTGCAGATGGTAATTTATTGATTTATTTTAACTCATAATTAATGTTGTAATAAATGTTCATAAACAAATTAAGTAGTCGAAAACGATTTACTCTCATTGTTGGGTAACTGAAATTTACCGCTTTTTACTTTTAGTTTAAACCTTTTGAAATAATTTTAGGTTTAGGCTTTACACTTGTTTGCTTCTTCACTAACTAAACACTTTTTTTTATTTATTTTTTTTAATATTAATTTTTGAAAGAGTCTAAAATTGGAAATAGTCACTTGACATCAGATAATCTAATTGACGAAGATTATGAAGCTGAATTGGGCGCTCATGTAACATTTAGCCCAAGCTTAATTGATGCAGAGAGCGAAAAAAAAACTAACGATCTAAGAGAACGCATAGATCGATATGGTATTGTCAACGTTTGCGGAACTGATTTATCAGGACGTCCAATTATTGTAATTTCAGCGGTGAACCTTCCAAATGCAGACCAAATTAGTCAAGAAAAAGAATTTTTTCATAGCCATCAGCATTTTTTTGATGTTCTATTAGAGTATTTTAAATAGAAAAAAAAATAAACATATTTATATCAAATTTAATTTAGAATTTTATGTGGAATTTTAGAAAAATACGTCGAATCTGAGTATACACTTGTGTATTTTCACTATGGCTTAAAAAGCTCGAGTCAACCTTCTTTCAATTGGCTAACAAAAGTTTACAAAATGCTTGATAGAAAGTGAGTGACAAAATTTTTAAATCAAACTTATTAATTTTTTCAGCTTGATACTTAACTAAGCATTTATTTTATTTATTTGTGTTAATTTTAATGATTTTAGATTCAAAAAGAATTTAAAGGCTTTGTTCGTAGTCCATCCAACAATGCTATTTAAAGTTTTATGGCAAGTAATCCGACCGCTAATTAGTTCAAAATTTAACAAAAAAGTTACATATTGTAACACTTTAGCAGAGCTAGGTGCTCACATCGATTTGAACATTCTGAAAATTCACCCTGAAATTAAAATGTTTGTTTATGAAAATAAAAAAAAAAAAAATTAATTTAAATTCCTCAAGACACGATGCATCACTTAGGCCGAGAAAATCAAGTGTGACTATTGAACAAATTCAATTCGGACCATTCCAGCAATTTAAAGTTCCACTTCAAAAGTATTTTTTTTTAGTAAGAAAAAAAAATTCTAATTAAATAATAAAATCTAAATTAAGAATAGCAGATGAAAATAAAGGGGATCCAATTCCTTTATGCTTGAAAGAAGCAGTTATTTTTCTACGAAAAAGTAAATAATAATTTCAAGTAAAAACTTTTCAACAACATATCTTTTTTAGACATAGATGAAGAGGGTCTCTTTAGAAAATCGGGAAGTTTCGAGAGAATAAAAGAAATCCAAAATTTGTATAATTATGGTCAACCGGTGGCATACCATACTTATGAATACCATGTGGCTGCATCTGTAATAAAAGCCTTTGTTAGAGAGCTACCAGAATCACTTTTAACAGATGCAATTTTCAATGAAATGATGTCTTTACAAGGTATTTTTTTAAAGCCAAATTTAAATTTGAAAATTTTGGTTGCTGATTTTTTTTATTTGTTGAAGCTTTGGACATAGTTGATAAAGTAGAAGTGGCCAGAGATTTGTTAAGTGCAAAATTGCCACCTTTGAACTTTAAAGTTCTTAATTATTTGATATCATTCTTAAACGAGGTTACTCAGCATTCGGCTAAAAATAAAATGGATGCAAGAAATTTGTCGTATGTTTTTGGTCCAAATTTTTTGCGGAAACAAAATGACCCAGAATTCGGTCTAGTTAATATTGAAAAAATTAATAATTTTGTGGAATTGTTGATAAAATATCATCCTGATATTTTTAACTAATATTAATTAACGAGCAAACAAATTGACATTAATGCTATTTTGGTTATTTTTTAGGGCTATTCTAGTTGTTTCTGGTGTAAAAAATTATAATTCTGAAGATAATTTTCAAATTTTAGCTAAATGATGAACGTATATATATATATATATATTTTAACTTATTGTGGATTTTTTTTAGGTATTCATGATTATTTTATTCAAAAATAAAAAGTTTAAATTTTACTCAGATCTATTTCCTATTAAAATATTAGTAAAGATATTTTATTTTTATGAAATTTAGAGCCCATGTTTTGCTGAAAGATATTTAAATTACTGTGAAAATTACTGAATGATTAATAATTTATCTTTCTCAATATAAATTAAATTATTTTTGTTTGTTACCTTGCATAATTTGGAGCTTTTTTGAGACAAAAAAATTTTAAATCTTTTGTAAAATTTAGTTAAAGTAAAAACTTTTATTCAGTTATACACTCACGCTTTTAATAATAGGCCAAAATATGTAAAAATACTAAAATAAAATTAATATTTTTAAAAAATAGAAATAATCTTAGATTAAAAAATTAAAATGCCAAAAAAATTGCATAATTATTAAACAATACAATTTGTAACCTTTAGTTTCTTTATTCTTCCTTTCTTGTTCCTCGGCTCTTAACGGGTGATGCATAAGTAAATGAACAAAAGTTAAGTTAACTTTCCCGATCATGCAAATGATCAGGGGATCATATAAATATTTATTTATAAACTACTAAAAATTAGCTATAATATTGCAA
>PJRA01000216.1:2000683-2016919 GCA_016987375.1 Brachionus koreanus
CTAAATTTCCTTTATTTTACTGAAATTTTTTTGGGAAGAGGAAAAAAAGTGGGGAGGAACAATAGTATTAGCATTAGATTCTTGACAAACACTTGTACTTTTTTATAAATATCATCAAAAATTTATTTTTGCTTTCTTTTCTTGACCTAGCGGCTGGTATTGGTTCTTCATTAAAGATCGTGATTTTATGCATCGTCAATGTTTGAAGATATAACAATGCAGCAATTAATAAAATCAATTGAAAAAAAAACAATAATCAAACTTATTTCAATTTTGTATTTTATTTTACTTTTCATATTATATAAATTATAGAAATATTTTTCCTCTATAAAAAGATATAAAAATTTTCATTCGGGTCGTTCAACAAACGAAATAATCTTTTCACGTAAAAAGAACATAGCTAAATGTAAACGTTCAGTGACGTTATAATGTTCAATGATGAAATGAAAGCTGAAAAAACTGAGTAATTATTTTTTTTGCTATTAAGCTTCACAAGATAAGACAAGATGAAGAGATCATATTTCAAATCAAATCAAAAAATTTTTAAAAGCAAAATACTGAAATATCAGCTTGGCTTGTTAAAATTCTAGATCTTGAAATCACTCACTTTTTATAAAATAAAGACATTTCTGCTCTCTTTTAAAAATGTAATCAAATTATTTCCTTTTTTCAAAATATTTTGTTGATGGCCGTGTTCAAAAATAAATTATAAAAAATTTTAAATATGAAAATTTTATAGATAAAAGAATTGAAAAAACATTAAGTTTATACAAGACAAGACAATTCGGCTAATATCAAGTTTTGGCTGTCTAGTAGCCGCCACCGCAGCCATCACTAGTTTTGATTTAATTTAAGTTTGAGTTGCTTATTCTATGTTTTGATTTTTATTCTAAGAATAAAAAATGAATTATTTATTTTTAATCAAGCTTTTTTTAAACTATTATTTTATGAGAAGATGATTTATCAATGAGGATAATTAAGATCGCTTCTTAAATTTTCTACAAATATGTTTTTCTTTATTTCTTCATTTTGATAGCTAACTGGAAATCTTACTAATGAAATTTAAGATGAAGTTTAACTCCAATTCTTTTTATTATTGAATTTTATGCTAAATGTTCGATCATTAAAATAGTTTTGTATGCGAATAAAGTAGATGGTCAATTAAAATAATATTCACTTAAATAAAAAATTATAATAATTAAGTGATTTTGAATGTTATTTATACCGTGAAATAGAAAATAATAATTTCTTAAAATATGTTCGAATTATTGATTTTAAATTTATTATTTTAATATATATGCATGTATATAGTACAAATCTAACATAAAAATTCAGTTTTACGCTACTCATATTTATTTATTTCTAAATCATATTTCAAGAAATTTCTGATTAAGAATGAATTTTGGATTAATCTTCAAACATGAATTTTGAATTTATTTGGTTCTATTTTTTTCAAATTAGTTTTGCTCTTGGTCAAAACTATGTGACTTTTTTGGGAGGCAAAAATCCAAATTCTGATCATGATGCTCATGTTATTCAACTTGAATGCTCCAATGAGATCAAATCCCTTTATTTTGACATTCAGTTAAATAAATGGCAATTTTCTTCAGCGGATTCATGTCTTCGTTCATTAAATGATATCCTGTTTTATTGTCAAAGAGCCTATCCAAAGTTAAATGTAGTAAATATTCAATTTATTTCAGAAGAAATAGAATTCAAAATTTGTGATTCAAAAAAATGTTCTAACGAGTTCAAGCGCGGATCTTTATACAAATGTCTTTATGGAGTTTTTAAATCGAAAGAGCAGTTACAGGTACCGTTTGACTGCAAATTCCAGCATTTGATAAGCAAAAAAGACTGTCAGAATACAAAGAGTTGGAAAAAACTCGCTAAACAAAAATGTCTATCTATTGACCAGATTTATTTTGTCAAAAACTATTCAATGATTCAATGGTGTGATGCATTTAAAGACGGAATTGAAACATTTAGTGGAATAGAGTTTGTTTGCTGTCCAAACCATTCTGATATTGAAAAAATCCAATTTGAAGACGAAAATATTGATTATCAACAGTATCCAGTTAATTACTTTCTTGAAGATAAAGAAGAAATTGACACAAAAAAATATGTAAATAATTTTAAAATTCAAGATATGGAGGCAAATAATGGCAAGTCTAAGTTTATGGGTTATGCAACAACATTTTTTCTAATAGGATTTTTCATGACTGTTTTTATATTTGTTTTTTCTCGATTAATTAAGAAAAGTCATAGCAAAGATATTTTAAGAGAAAGGTTGAACCAGCATACAGACAAAAATCAGGATTCTCAATTAGATCAAATGCAGATAAATGGATATGAAAACCCAACATATAAATTTTTTGATGATCAAAATTTAAATATTTAAAATAAAAAATAAATATTTTCTTAAAAATTTTTTCATGGTTTTAATCATAAAAATATTTTAGTACCAAAAATAAAATCTAAAAAAAATTTTTTTTTAAACAATAAAATATTCAATTTAATTCACAATCAGAATCGGTAGGGTTATTCTAAAGACTCTTTGTATTACCCAGCCAATTAATTTTTAAAAAAAAATTTATAGAAATTTTTTGAGATTATCGTACAATTTTCTCTAAAATATCTTTAAAAAGCCTTTAAATTTATTTTCGATAAAATCAGTAATAATAAAATGTACTTTATTCATATGCACTTAATGTACATGAAAAAAATGAAGTGCATCTAAATAAATATATGTAAGTTTAAAGGAAAGCTAAAATGAAAATTATGATCGCAAAATCAACAAAAATCTTAAGTTTCAAATTATTTTTAATTATTTTCAATATAGAGAAAATGCATTTTTAACAATTAAAATAATAAATAAAAGCTAATCAATTTTTTTTTAATTTTTAATTCTGACGAAAAGCATGCATGGTTCTAAACTACTACTGTTTGATTTAAAGTTTTTATGAGCATTGGATGTCATCATCAGGATAATATGGACAGTACAAAATCTTTAGATAAATCTGGTTAACATCGAAATTACTTGTTTGTCAACTCAACCGTAATATTATCAAAAAATGAGAAATAAGTAAACATTTATTTTCACAGAACTTTGTTGAAAATAAAATGCTTTCAGGTAGAAAATAAACAGCTTAAATGTAATAGCTAACTACTTTTGAACTCTTAAAGCGTATGTGTGATTACTAAAGTATTAATAAAAAAGCCTAAATAATAATTTTAGGAGTTTATTCTCATCAATATTAACACTAGAAGCACCAAGCATTTTTTCAGATTTTTTTAATTCATTAATATTTTATAAAAAAACTAAAAGAATTTTATAAATATCATTTTTTAAAGAAAATTTTAAAATTAATATTAAAACAAATAATTTGATTATTTAAAATCATTCCTGAAGAATACACATGCTTAATTTGTTTTTCAAGTCCTAAAAACGGGCTGAAAACAGGCTTAGATGTGTTTGGCGCGTCAAAAAAGGCTTAAAAAAACTTTCTAAATGAAATATTTTGTTTTGTTTATAAAGTGTTTTTTGCTCGTTTTTTGGCCCCAAAACGCTGACGTTTCAAACGCAAAAAAACAAAGCGAAAACATCAAAAAACAGCTACCAAACGCCGTTAAAACAGCGTTTAAACGGTGTTTTTTGCTTGTTTTTGTCCCATCGGGAAAGAAAAAATTTTTGATAGAATTTTGGTAAAATGCTTAATATTTAATTAATTTAGCATTCTAAAAAAATAACATAAAGCTTAAAATAAAAAAATTTTTTGTCTTTTAATATTTTCTGGGAACAAAAAAATTTACAGTTAGTCTAGAGAAATAAAAAAGATATGCCTATTAATATTTAAATTTTTTTTTAAACTCTAGAAAATCTCTATCAAAATTTGTAATATTAACGAATCTTTAAAGAAACAACAAAAAATCTCTAAAATTATTTTGACTGAGTACGTTTTCTTTTTGCTTTTTGATCCATCAAAATAAATATATTTTGAATTTTAGAGAGAATTAATTAATTAATTTCAATAATTTTAGATTTTAGGTTTCTGATTGAAAACAAAATTTCCAACAATTATCATATTCACTTGACTTAAAGAAAAGAAATGATTTAACATCATGCGCCAATTGACTTTTCATGACTTTTCAGATTTAATATTTTCTTTGCTTTGATTGCAATCGACAAAGCATTATTTTGAAGAATGAAAGACTTAATTAAATTTAGCATTCAAAATGATTTTTTATAAGAATACTGTTTCAAAATAAGAAATTATAAAATTTGACAAATATTAAAATTCTAGCTCTTTATAAATGACACAAAAACCATTTTATGCAAAAAAAGCTATTTTTATTTAGGATAAAATTTGAAATTTTCAATTTCCGTTTCAAAAATTTTTCTTTCATTCGTTCAAAAGCAAAATCAAAGCCATTTTGTTCATTTCGAATAGCGAACATTCTCATTGATGTACTTTACTTGAATACTAAACATATAATAATCAACTGAACAACAAGTTTTGAAGTTTTTACATTTCCATAATTTCCATATTTTAGAAATTACTTGAATAAAATAGAAAAAACTTTATAATCTGAATAGGACTGACGAGTTAAGCAAATAAATCCATGCAGTTGATCAAGTGTATAAAAAAAACTGCGAGAAATTTTCATTTTTCTCTCACATGCCTTTTTTTAATAGAAAAATTTCAAACTTTACTTACAAATTTCACTAGAATCGTTAAAAATTTTGAAATCTTCTAAAATAGCTACGAAAAAAAATATTCGTATTTAGTATTTCCACAGATAATTTTATACTCAATTTGTTTTTGATAACTTAATTTAATACTCAATTGACATGGACGGATCAGCCACTGATTGTAAATCGAGTATCAGCACTCTATCATTTGGTCCCACATGGTTCGTAAAAATATTCTCTTAAAAGATTAGTTGAAAATTTTTCTAATTTAATTTAAAAGGTTAAAGCAATTTTCTAACCCTGATGGCCAAAGAAACCTGGAGCCAGATGGTTTGACTTTTCAAATGGCCAAACATAGGTACACGCGAGACGAAATGCTGGCAATATTCAGTTCCATTGAGCAAAAATTTGTCTCCAAATCAATGCCAAAAGAGCTAATTGATTTAGAAGGTTTTTGTTTGAAAGAACTACAAAAACCAATTTTATTATTTGCTCCTACAACTGAAGAACAAGTAAATAGAATAATTTGATTTAATTTTTGAAAGATTTTTCACTTGAATTTTTAAAAGAAACTGATGTCCAGCTGTGTTAATAGTCAAGCTGCGCTAAATGCATTTAGCAAAGCTAAAGGAACCTCTGGTTCTAGTCGTTGCTTAGACAACAAGAAAAGCTCTAAAGATGTAAAAGCCATCAATAATCGAGGATCAACTCGTGGTCGAGATAAGGATCAAAAATCAAAGAAAAACTCAAAAGAGTGGAGAAGTAACAAAGACTGGTCTGGAAGCAAAAAATCTCAAGACGATAGCTTTAAAAATCGTGCAAATGATAGCAAAGAATCTCAACCTGAATGGTTCAATGAAGAAGAAACTGAAATAAAAGAGCTAAACGAATCTAAAACAATGACTTTTGACGAGAATGGAAAATTTATTATTCAAGACGAATGTGACAAAGAGTTGAATGAAAAAATTGATGCTAATAATGAAAGTCTTAGTCTTAGTTCGAAAAGTATTTGTGATTCAGACGAAAAAGAACTGGGTGACATTGCTTCCAGAATGACTGATATTTTGATAAACGAAGCTGATGAAAAACTTGAAATAAACGAGCTTAATCAACAATTTCAGCAAGCTCAAGCTCAGCTAATGGCCAATAGACTCCAATCAGGTAGTGTTGAAGATTTTTCAGTCGGTGATAAATGGTTCTATCTTGACTCACATAGTAAAATTCAAGGCCCTTTCAGTTCTGAACAAATGGCCAATTGGCTCGCATCCGGCTATTTTAGCATGAATTTAATGGTTAAGCGAGGATGTGATGACAAATTTGTACCTCTAGGATTAATTGTGCAAAATCTAAATCAAATGAGAGTGCAGCAACCAAGCAGCTCTTTTAAAACGCCACCAAGTCAAACCAATACCCAAAACTTACCAAAGTTTTTTCCTAAACAAAATGTAGAGTCAGCTGATTCAAATTTAAGCAACATCGTACAACAGTTACAGCAGATTCAGATTCAACAGAAGACTGCTGTGGCTTCATTGAACACTCTAGGCGTCAATACTGTAGCTTCTATTTTGCAAGAGCTAAGAAACAAACAAGAAAGTTTGATTAGCAAAATAAATATAACAAAGCAAAATAGTCCGATCATAAACAATATTTTGCAGCAGAGCTTAAATTTGAATGCCGGATGGAATGGACAAGGACTGACACCAATGTCGAATCCCCAGCTTGGCGCTTCCAGCAATCCTTTGAAAGACAAAATTTTGGCTCTGATGGAAATAAAGCGTAAAGAGGAAGAGAAGAGACGCTTGATTGAAGAGGAAATAAGATTAAAGCAAGAGGAAGAGAAAAAACGACTTATAGAAGAAGCTAGGATTAAACAATTGATTATTATGTCCAAATTGGCCAGACAACAAAATTTAAACATTAATCAGAATCTTCCAAATTATCTTGAACAACAAGCATTGGAAAAAAAGATGCTCATGGAACAGATTAAATTAAAGGAAATGCTTAATGCTCAACCAGCTAGTGTCAACAATGCTATGGGACATTTATCTGGTCAACAGTTTTCCTCTTTTAGTAATGATCAATCATTTACTGATTTGTTAAGAAAAGAAAATGAGTTTAAAAATGAACAGGGAAAACAAATTTCAGCAAAATTCTCAGATGATATTGCCAAATTGTCGGCCAAAAGTGGATATTTTGCGTCAAAAAATGACCAAATCATTGAGAGCTAAGTTAAATTTAATTTTCCGTTTAAAAGTTGCTTTTTTACATTGTTTTAATTTTTGTATATTCCAAATAAATTTTGTTAAAAAATTAAGTTTTTATTAATTATTCTTAAAACTGCTTCAAAAAGTTTAATTTGAAATATTTTCAATTAATTAAAAATAACCAAAAATATCAAAATAAAGCTTACTATTCTTTTGGTCTCTATAATTAAAAAAATAAAAATAAAACCGATGTTCTTAAAATGATAAATTCATTTCTTTTTGACTGACTAGTAAAAAATTTTGAGCAATAAAATTGGTGGGCATGAAAAATACTGCGGCATTCTTTTCTAAATTTATCAAATAGATGCTCTAATTTAAATAGAATTACTCTAATTTCAAATAAACTTTTCAAAAAATTTTTGATAAAATAATAAGAAATATAGAGAAAAAATTTTTCTTCAGAATTATAGCCCAAATTTTTTAAGAGTAAAATCCCAGACAAAATCATTGAAAAAAATTTAGGACTTTTTATTCTGAATCTTTATCAAAATAAATGAAAAATATAATGAAAAGAAAAATTAATCCTTTTTAATATACAAAGTAATAGTTGTTTGTTGATAACAACTTTTTTCAATAACCAAATTTTCAAAATTAAACAAAAAATTAACGATATTTGAGGAATCAAATACTTGTTTATTTAAGAAAAAATCTTTAAAAACGTTAATTCGTTGGATTACTTCTTTTGAATAAATGATTTACTTTTTGGGTTGAGTTAACTCATTAATTTCACTGTCACTGTTGTCTGATTGTTCTTTTTTTGTAGCTACTGTCATTATAATTTCCGAATCAGAAAGAGAACCGCGAGCTCGTTGTAAGCAGTATTTGTTATTTTTTGTTTTTCATGCTTTTTTATTATTTAAATTTTTACGATTAGATAAATTTTCACTCATTTTAATAAAAAGATTAAAAGGTAAAATTTTTACCTGTAAATATATATTTTTTTAAAAATAAAGTCAAGTATTCATTTTCCATGAATATCATGAAATCGATTATGTTAATTTAATAGGGTTTTTCGTTTAATGGGGGTTGGTTGTATGTAGGATTGACTGTATAGAAAATTTTTTTTAAAATCATTTAGAATTTTGTGAAATTTAGTTCAATTGAAAAGACAAAACGTAAAAGATTCTATTACTTTTTTTAAAGATCAAAAGCAAGTTATCTATATTGAATATGGTGCAACATTCAGAGATTATTAATTAGTTCATTATTAAGAACATTCTGGTAAAACTCAAGGGGGTGGAAAAATCTTCAAAATTTCTCTGCAATACGGGGTGCATGTTATAAACCTCTTTCATCAAAAATGGGGGATCAGTTTCGACTGGGTAAAATTTTTCAGTGTAGATGATCAACTCGATGCAGTAGCCTCTGTGTCAGATCGGAGCTGTTGCTCAAAAAGGTACTTGAAAAGGAGATGAGCTCCTCTCCATTATCCACTAGGATAGAATAGGGTAAAAAAAAATGTTAAACTATGTTAAATTTACAGAATCAATAAAAGCATTTAGAAAAATTATTAATACAGTTATTTTTTTACTATCTTGTACCAAGTTTCAAAAACCGTCGATTCAATATAAAATTTTTTTGTGACTCAGAAGGTTCAATCAAAAAAAAATATGTCTCATCCATCAGAATCAGAATTTTTCACAAAGAGTGTTCCGTTTCTCATCAAACAGCTTGAACAATCTTGGCTTCAAATTTGATATTCTAATGACTGCCTTCAAAAGTCTATTTTTAGTCACCTTAATTATAACAATCACGTTTTGATGACAGTCATACGAAATTAGAGTGCCAATTAAAAGGGTCCAGAACAGAACGCTAAAAATCATTAATATCACTAAACTATTCTTTTTTCTTTCTAAAATTTAATATGGTCAGTTAAATTCATTTATTTATCATTAATTTTATTTATCTACATTGTTTGCTCTTTTTGCTCATATATTTTAAATGGATAATTTTAATGCAAAATTTAAATTTTCTAAATTGAATTTCGAAAGTATTAAAAGTGACACACTGAAAACTTAAATGCATTCCAATTGCATTTTTGAAGTTTTTTAGCAAAAAGAGCAAATTTTTCTTTTTTTCGCAATGGAGGCAATGGAGCCAAAGAAATATTTAAAGATTTCAATTCAAGATCAGATAAAATAAATTCTAACCGTTTGTTCATCAAACTATCATTTTTCAATAAAAATTCTATTCATTCTAACCAAGTCATTTATTTCATTATTATATCATTCTTATATGGAAAAATTATTTTTAAATTTTAATAAAATTTTTAATTTATTTTAACCTGGTTTTATTTAATTAATTTAATTAAATTTTTTTAATAGTTAATATTTCAATTTACAATTTTTTCTCAAAGTTTTTATTCGATTTGTTCTATGAAAACAATAAATCTTTAAATTTTATAAAATATAAATATAAGAATCAACAGAGTTAATTTGAATAAAGAAATAAAAGATAAAAAGAGCATATTTAGCCTTAATTGTCACCGTTTAGATTAATTAAATTTTGGTCATTATTTTCTCCAATTAAGACTATTTGTCCATCGTCATGATCCATTCCGTCATTATTGTACATATATTGCATGTTGTCAAATTCATAATTTTTTTCTTTTTTCCCAGGTAGTTTTAATGGAGTCTTAGGAGACCACATGATGTAAAATAAAACTACCACTGATATAAAATTGACAAAAAATCTTATACCTTGAATATTTTTGAGAAAAAATGAGAAAGTTTTTAATTAAATTAAGTTTAATTACCCAAAATTAGTCTAAAGCGAAATAGCTCGGATAAAAATGAACAAATGAATATAAGAACTGGTAAATAAATAAACCAAACAAGACAGCATGCACCAAAGTGTAAATAAAATTTCATGTATTTCTCAACTTGTTCTTCTCTTGAAACATAATTGAAAAAAATCTTGCTTTTATCTAAACTGTCAGTAATTAATGTGTCGTTTACAAATTCGTAATCTTCGTTCTCATCACCAGAAAATATTTCATTTGAATTCTTAGTCAAAACAGATGCATTGTCATCATCTTCACCTATGATAATATTTTCTAACTAAAAAATAATCAAAGCTTAAATGAATTATTTACTTAGTTCATTTCTTAAAACAGTTGAATCTGCATGTCGAAATGTTTCTTTAAGTTCCAATAGAAACCAAACCATAAACAAAAGCCTTGTGCCCAATTCTACATAACCAGATACTGTTTCATATGAATTCATGTTAAAAATTGGATCGATTGTTTCCTAAAATTTAAAAACTACAATTTTAAAGGTTAATTTTATTTTTTAGAAAATTTTCATACTAAAGAGATCAAATGGCTAATAATTAGGGTAATTTGAAGCCCTGCTCCTACACCAATATATTTTTTGCTAACTTTTAACTCTTTTGAACGAGTAGTCCATCCCTTGGCGATGCATATTACTATCAAAATCAGGATTGAAATTCCGATTGTTTCCATTAAATCTCCTAAATAAAGAAAAAAATAGATTCCTTTACCATCAAAAGCATATACAATAGTATGAATCATGGACAAAAAGCGACTTGTCAATTCTATTGTGACATAAACAAATAATAACAGATAAAGATAGTGAAAATGCTTTTTGATTCGATGAACAATAAATGGTAGTATAAAAAAATATATCAAAAATGAGCATAAATAAATTTGGAATACATTTTGAAATTCGTATGTAAACTGGTGTCCAAAAAGAACTGTTTTTTCAGATCTAGGATTTCCATTTACTAACCAAATATCATATTCAATTGTATAGGATGGATTTTTGCCTTTGTTTACAGACCTATTATTGCCAATCATGCTTGCTAAGTCTTTCCATTTACAGTTGTCACGTACACATGCAACAAGACTTAAATACCAAAACCTTGGCTGATTTATGTCCTGAATTTTGTAAGTAAATTGATAACCTGGAATCACATTTTCCTTTCTGTCTTCATCATTGCACAATTCATTTTTAAAACATGGCACATGCCTAATAAAATCGAGAGTTCCATTTTCGTTGCATCCGAAAAAAAATGCTTTTTGGTTTATGCTCTCAAACATCAAATTACACGCTTCAGAGCGTGGCCTTATTCGTCTATGCTCATAATAATCAGTAAAATAATTGAAATCCATTAGAGTAAGCATTATTTGTAAGTTTGAAGGGAGTGGTCTTGTTTGGTCAATATTGACTCCATTTACTAACGAAATATTACCATATATAAAGCCTCGAGTGGAATATTTTTCTATCGTATTGGTTGACTGAATACCGAAGCGTGTTAAAAATTTAAAAAACTCATCTGTCTTGAAAGTTCCTTTTAAATGAAGTCCATTCGACGGCAAAAATAATAAGAAATAAACTAGCCATTGAACGTAATTCCAAAGCCGATCAAATTTCATTTTTAATCGAACGATCTCTTTATTTCCATTCTAAATTAAAATGCTTAATATTTTATTTTTTTTAAAAAAATCTGTGAAAAACAAAAATTTTTTGTAATCATTTTCATAATTTTCAGTCAATTTTTTTTTCGTTTTGCTTTAAGTTTTAAATATATGAATGAGTTGTAACTTGAAATTAAAATTTAAATTATTCAACAATAAATAATAATAATAACAAAATAAATAATAATCTAGTGATGACTCAAAATAAAACGAATGTAAAAATTAATTTGCAATTTTATTTTAAAGACTTGGCAACATAGAAAATTTTTTTTCACAAAATGGGAATTAAAGTCTCTAGAACAAAAAAAATTAGTCAAGCAAGAACTATAAAATCTGTTCCAGAACCATTTAAAAACATAATTCAAATCGAAGATATCTTTGATAATTTGCTTGATAATGACATACCCAATCTAATTAAATTGAAAACCCACTTGGAAAACGAAGGTCGAGTTGACCCAGATTTAGTTTCAAAAATTGTCAGTAAGGCTGATGAAATTTTGATAAAAGAACCCAACGTGTTGTACATAAATCCTCCTGTTACCATAGTTGGTGACATTCACGGTCAGTTCTATGATCTGCTGACGATTTTGTCTCTTGGCGGTCATCCCTATCAATCTAATTATCTTTTTATGGGTGACTTTGTAGACAGAGGTTTATTCTCATTTGAATGCGTATGTTATCTCTATGCTTTGAAAATTTTGTTTCCACGAAAAGTTTTTTTACTTAGAGGAAACCATGAGAGTAGACATTTAACAAAATTTTTTACATTTAGAGATGAATGCTTATTAAAAGCAAATGAGCAAATTTATGAAAAGCTTATGAACTCATTCGATAATTTACCAATTGCTGCAGTTGTTGACTCAAAATTTTGTAAAAATATTTTTTTTTAAATTTTTTTTTAATTTAAATAACCTCTGCAGAAAAGTTTGTGTTCATGGTGGACTGTCGCCAAATATCACACAGATTAGTGAGTTGGAAGCAGAAAATAGATTCAAGGAAATTCCCAAATTCGGAATTTTATGTGATTTAACTTGGTCAGATCCAATTCATAATTCTGAGCTAGAAGATAGCCAAGAAAAATCTAGCATCGAGTCTGCTAATGATCTAAACAAACTTTATATTCAAAATTCTATAAGAGGATGCTCATACTTTTACACAAAAAAAGCAATAGAAAAATTTCTGAATGACAATGACTTAATTTCAGTCATCCGAGCTCATCAAGTTCAACGAGAAGGTATTTCTTTGAGCAGTTGTTTCTTATCTGATCCGGAAACACGTCAACCAATTGGTTTTCCATCATTGATTAGCATTTTTTCAGCACCTAACTATTGTGATGTTTATAAGAATAAAGGTGCTATTATAAAATATTCAGAAGATCAATTCTCAATTAAATTGTTTAATGCAGCTGAACATCCATTTGTTTTACCAAACTTTCAGAACGCTTTTAGCTGGTCATTGCCTTTTATATTTGAAAAATTTACTGATTTAGTTTTGAATTTTCTAAACCAAATATCAGATGAAGAAATTAGTGATAAAAAAAATAATAAAATGGTCGATTCAGTTAGTGAAAACAAAAAAGCTAATCCGTCTAAAATTTCAAAATTCAATAAAATAAATGATTATAGAGAAAATGTAATAAAAAAAACAAGCCTAAATAGATCTGAATTAAGACTTGGCTCATTAACACCCAATAATAGACTTAGAAGGAAATCAAGTGACGCTGATAGACAACTATTATCTAACTTAGAAACTAAGGGAGTTGACTCATATGAAGATGCTGATAATCTAGATTCATTGCAATATAAAATTGTCAACTCAGATTCAGATGACATAAACAAAGATAATATTGAAGTTTGAGTTTAATTCATCTATTGTCAATGACGTAATTAAAACCTAGTATGCTCTTCTATATTCCTCCATCTAGCATGTTTCCTTTATGAACTTCATACATTTTTAAAAAAATGTTTTAATTTATTTTAATTAAAAATACAAATATAATAAAATCTGATACATCCCTATCCCTTTTTTTTTTCTTTATGTACTTTTTTATGCATTAAATATTTAAAACAAGATTCTTTTATGAATACTTTAAAGACATTATTGAATAAAATAATATCCAGTACCAGACATTTGTTTTTTTTTTTAAATTTAATAAGTTTTAATGCTTTAGATAAATTGAATTTAAAAAAAATTCATGTTAAATAAAGCTTAGAATATATATTTTTTTTTTAGATTAAAATTATTTCTATTTATCCAAGTTAAAATGACTGATAGAATTAACTTTGAAGAAACAATCAAAATTGTACGGAGTTGCTTCGGTATTAAATATCCTTGCATTTTTGATGATGAAATTTAAAATTTTTTGAGATCAATTAGGTAAAGTTCAATTTTTTAAAATTTTTCATTATTTAAATAAAATGTCATATGTTACTGCTCTAAAAAGTTTGAAAGAATCATGTGTGTTGTACACATCATTGATCGGTCTTGCTTCTACCGGAAAATCCCCAGCAATGAAAATTGTTAAAGATGCATACAAAGTGAATTTGAATTCCTAACTTGACATAAGACTTTTGATTCAAACAACTCTAATATACTATTTTTTTTTCGATTTTCAGCCTTTTTAAATAAAAGCCGCTACTGTTGAAGGCCTTTAGCGTCATACAAAATCACTTAAATTTGTTTTAAGTTTTTTTGACGAGGCATCTACTTTTTTTGAAGCCATAACAATGTACAAAGGAGCCGGATCTGCGTCCTATGACAGATATGTTTATCTACGTGATATTTCTAGTGAACGATTGGTGCTTGAAAATCCAAGATTAAATCTGTGTCTTTTAGGTAAAAATATATATGAAATTTTGAGCTATAAAATCAAAAATTTATTTAAGGCCATCCATCTTTATTTATTAGTCTTGTAACTAATGAAGCGAAACAAAATGATAATGGCTTAATACAAAGATTTTTATTGTTTGCCCCGGATCCAGGATTCATTGACTGGAATACAATATCAAACGCAAGTCCTAAGTGTTGCTCTCTTTCAGTTTTATTTTACTTAATTCTAAAATTAAACGAAAAGCCTATTAGATATATCCTTGAAGAAGAGGCCAATCATGAATTTGAATTGATTTTTTCAAATTATCAAAAATATATGGAGCATTTTCATGAAAAAGACGGCTTTTTAAGGTTTTGGTTTTTAAACTGTTAGGATTATAAGTATCTGATTTTTATTTAAGTGAAATTTGTGAAAAAGCTGCCTCACAAGTCTTGAGACTTTCAATGATATTTCATTGTTTTTAATTTACTAATGAAAAATAAATCATTGGATAAATTTGAAATAAATTTGTCACATCAGAAGTTTGCTGAAAATTTTTCAGTAGATGATGGCTTTAACGTCATTAAATTAAGAAATCTAAAGAATGACCATAATATGGTTTCATACATTAATAAAACACAACTAATACTTGCGAAGTGTTAGAACGAGGATGTTTTTATCATTTTCGATTATATTTTAAAAGCAACAGTCACATCTTCTCTGTCGTTAGTAGAATTAAAATTATGTTAATAATTAGCAAATCCTATCATATAATTCAATATAATTTGACAGTAATGAAATTAATCAAAAGTCGTCCAAAGATATAAGAGCTAAAAATGTAATTAGTTGTTTTGAGTATCTCCAAAACTTAGGACTAGGTAATATCCGTGAAGAAAAAAGTGGATGCTTTAAAAAAGTAAACAAATTTAATCGAATCGTTCAAAGCAATTCTGCATCCATTTAATACAATTGACAAATTAATGTTTGCTTTGAAAATTAGCAAAAAATTGGACGGATATATGGACAGTTGTAAAGTTAGGAAAATAAATAAATTTCTGAATGTTAATTTCTCAATCGAACAGTACTTAACGTTTAATAAAAAGGTTGAAAATTTTAAAGAATTTTATCCTGTAACTTTTATTGAAAAAGAAAATACCATTGACAAATTCATAAAAAGTGAATTAAAACCTAATAATTCAGAATACGAATTTGAATTTGATGGCTTTGAATTTTAGTGGATTTATGGACTCAATTTATTATAGTTACAATAAAGAACCAAAAAAAGCGAAGATAAAAATTAAATAATGTAGATTCGGTAAATCTAGAAATTTACTTAGCTTTTATATTACAGAAAATGGAGAGATTTTTTTATAATAATATTATTTTCAAAGATTTTATTTCCTTCACTAATGAGATAATATTTGATGTTCAGCTTCTTGATTCTCTAACCACCGACATTATCTTCAAACATTCATCTTTTTTGGCCTTTGCGAATGCCTACAATTATCTTTTTATGAACAAATTTGTTGATTCATTACTTTTTTAAAAAAAAAAAGCGTTTGACTGAAGCTTGATATTATTATCGATATTTACATTTTTTAAATGAATATGTAAAAACTGATATTGAAGCTTTGCATGTTAACAAATTGAATGATTCAATACAAAAGATAAATAAAATGCTATTCCGATATTTTATTCAAAAATGGAATGGTCCACTTCATCGTTAGTTTTGCTTAAATAAAGATTGCTCGAAGACCTTAACTCTAGATGGAAACCAAAAAACAGGTCGTTTGAAATGCCTTTATGAAAAGACATGTTATAATTCAGTTTCAAATTACTTTCATCACCAGGGAGGATTTTTTTTGTGTGACTATTCAAATGAAGAAATTCCATTTTGGACGAGTGAAAAACAGTTAAATAAAAATCAAACTGATCAATTTATGAAAAAGCCCAAAGAAAATTGTAACCAAGAGAATATTGAATACTACTCTGGGACAAAAGTAACAGAGCCATGTAATATGAAAAATAAGAC
>PJRA01000216.1:2017497-2031918 GCA_016987375.1 Brachionus koreanus
AAAATTTATTTTTGAAAATTAATTTATTGAAAAAAATTGAAAATTGTGTGATAATACAAAATGAGTGAATCGGCTAGAAATAAAAAAAGAAAAGTTGATCTTCCATTTAAATTTTAATTGATTTCTGAAAATAAAACTTTCAAAATATTCTTAAAATTATTCAATCTGGTTAAAGCGGAGAATCAGACATTTTTTTATTCTTTTATTTAGAAGTATGATTAAAAACAATATTCTGGTTTATACTCTTTTTTTATAACTTAGACTAAAATACTCTCTTTAATTTTTATCTTTGATTAATAATTTAAATTTAAGTTTCAACAGATGATACTGAGCAATGATTAAAAAAATTTAAGTTAAGTCACTTTCTGGGGCAATTAAAAAATTTGATTGAATTGATTGAGTCTACCCCCGTTAATCTGACTCATTTGGTTCGACTTTTTAATGTCGACAACTTAATAATTTGGAATAGATTTGAGAATGTCGTTTAAATGAATATTTTATTTAAAAAATTTTATTCCTAATTTAGAAAAAATTATCTATTAATTTGAAGCTAATTACTGCCATTTGGATAGTAATAATAACCTCTCTTCTTAAAAAATAAACCCATTTTCCACATTGTTTTCTGTCATTATTCAATATATCAAAAGCAAAGTTTAGATCGTTAAAGATCATTAGACTCTTCTCTATTTGATTTAATTAATTATCAAGCCTCGGATTCCATTTTTGAATATACTTTATTAATAGTATACTTTATTTTTTAATTCTGATCTTTAATAAGAATTTTTTGGATGAATTAATTAGTGTAAATTTTTTTTTCAAAATCAAAAGATAGAGTTTTTGTAAGCCAAATCATCTTATTTTAATTTTAATAAAAAATAATGATTCTTAATAACATAATGTGTCAATGGATTCTTTAAAAAAAATCTAAAAATTAATTAAAATATTTTAAATTTTCAAAATTTTATTCAATTTTGTTTTTTTTCATTATCATCACTTTCATAATCCCTTATGTCATCAGTGTCTTTGTGATTTTTCATTAATCGGAAAAGCATTCGTAAAATTAACTTAAATAAAAAAATTTAAAAAAGAATAAAATAATTTTTTACTAAAAAAATTTACATAAAACCAATAGACATTAAGCAAAAACAAAGTAAATAAGAGACCATTGAAAAGAGCATAAAATTTAGCCCCATTTTTATAAGCAAGTTGATAAGCTCTGTGACATGTAATAACTCCACTGGCGTATAATATTTTTAATGGAAACCAATAAAGTCTGAAAATATACCTAAATAGTCAAAAGTTTTGAGAAAATATTATAAATAAATAAGAAAGATTTATGAATACCATGTAATTGTAAAAGTTCCAAAACCAATTAGAGATATAGTTTCATGAAATGTATAAAATTTTCCGTTTCGCTCTTTTAAGTAAACATTACATTTTGTAAATTCTAATAAAAGATCATTGACATCATGAAAGAAAAGCACTAAAACGCCAAATCTGTGAAATCTAGATTTGTTAATCATTAAATAGTTTTAAAGTTAGCTACATCTAATTTCATTTTACCTAAGACCATATGATCCTACTAGCAAAGTCACGGTAACAAAATGATGAACCAGCATCACTACAAAATCTTTTCGCCAAGCATCCATAAAAATAGTTGCATAAATTGAGTGAATATAAAAACTTGCTTCAGTCAAATAGATTATTTTAATGTCAAATGGAACTTGAGTTTCATTGAGCCAACCTAATTCAAAAATATGAGAAGAAACATACAAAATAAAAAGAAATAGATTACCATCGAAAAGATTTGCTGGATACTTGAAATAGTCGTATTTAAATGTTAGCAAATAACAAGTATAAAACCAGAAACATGTGTAAATAATTGTTTTCCATAAGCTCTCTGGAAATTTTTCTCTGTCAGATTTTTTGTCAATTTTCAAAAATGCTAATAATCTCTTAAAATAATTTTTTATTTATGAGTCCAAAAAAAGTAGTTTTTTTACTACCTTGCAGAAGAATACTTCAAACAAATATCTAACTAAAGTAAAGCCAATAACTAAATAAATAGTTGATAAAATCTCTTCATACGGAAAACGGTAATACTTGGAAAAATCTTGAATAAATGTTTGCGGAAAAGAATAATTTTCCCAGTTGTCAAAACGATAATGCCATTTGATAGCTTTAAAGGCTCCTACAACGAGGTCTATATATCCAGGATTTGTTGTATAACCAAAATCAATGCTCATGATTCTTAATTTTTGCTATTTTAATGATTTTAAAATTTAGAATGAATTTTTTTCTCTTTTGTTATAGTTGAAGTGTTAAGCTAAAATCATTCGAGCGAGAAGTTATCATTTAAAAAAAAGATTATCTAAATCAATTAGAAATGTATTTCGACTTTCAGGTCTTTAGATAAAAAATTATTTTGATCTGGGTTATATTTCTAAACTAAGCTTTACTTTATAGTAATTAAAATGTCAAAAGATGTCAATTGAAAATAAAACTAATCATTAAAAAACTTGAACGAAACCTTTAAGCCTTTAAAATAGTACTTTTTTAACATTTTTTGGCTAAAATTTTTTGTCATTTCACTAAAAATTATAAAAAATATATTAAATTGCTGAAAATATTGGTATAATACAAAAAAATAGTTCAAGCACTTAAAAATTTATTTATCATAAAAAATTTCTTAATTTTAGAAATAATTAAAAATCATTTAAACGTGAAATTATAATTTAATCAGCCTTTTTAAATAATTTAATTAGCAACACTTTATTATTAGAAAATTTAAAAAAAAACACATTTTTAAAAAATTGGAATTTGAAAAAAAATATTCAAAAAAGCCAAAAAAAATATTTTTATTAATACTTTTTGAAAAACTTAGTTTTTATTCTGTTTTTGAAATTAAAATTAAATTAAAATTTTAGTTTAAAATTACCAGTCGGTCAATTTTTTTTTAATTCTTGAATAAAAAAAATAAAAAATTTCATATCTTGAATTTATTTAAATCTTCAAAATGTCAAAAGGAAATATAATAATAATAATAATAATAATAATGATAATAATAATCAATAAAGATCAAAAAAAATAAAATAAAAATAATTGAACATATTTTTAAAAAATGATACTGTGTGAATGAAAAGGTTCGTTGAAGAACTTTTGTGGAATATGAACATCGAGACACTTTGTGTGCTACTGTAAATTAGATCTAGTAACGAAAAAACTCATTTACCGAACGAAATAATCAATAAAGAAAACAATTCACTAAGAGTCTACATAAAATTCTAATCAATTTATTATTTGCATGACTCAATTGGTGTTTGCTCAACCGGTACGGAACTTAGAATGTCTTATATTCAGTCTCTAACATCGCTCAACTTTTTAAATTAATATAACATTTTTATTGTCGATTTAAAATGAATGCAAAAAAAACGAAGTTAAATTTTTTGAAAAAAATTTCCTTTCATTTAAAAAAAAATAATATAATTATCTACAACATATCAATATCGCCGCGGTTTTTCAAATTCGGATCAGGTTGAACGGTGAATCCAAGCAATTGATTATCTAATTTTTGTCCTTTGGACCGTCTCTTTTGCTTTTGTTTTGTAGAAAAGCTGCCTTCGCGCAAGTTGAACTGAGACGATGGATCATCATGCACTTGCTTTAAATTAGTTTGCTGACTTAGCTTTAGATTGAAAACAAAATTATTTAATTAATGAAAAATTAAAAATTTTTAAAATATAATTTAGCTAATAACAAAATAATTATTTCAAAAAACTTTTTCTAATTTTTTTTATTTTAATATATTTGAATAAAAATATTACTTGACTTTCCCTATTGATAAAAAATTGCTGAGCAAAATCTTTTGCCTGCTTTGATTCTCCAAGATAATTAATTACATAATCTTCAATTTCGGCACAAGACTCTATTTCACGTAGAAAGTTGACAAAAGTTGGAATGTGCACTTTAAAATTAAATTAAAATCACACTTAATTGAATTAGAATGTCAAATTACAATCTGCCTGGAAATCTTTAAGCTGTTCATGGCACCATCGCATAAACTCTTCAGAAATGGTCATGTTATGCAAAATTTTTTGCTGAGCTGATTGATTATCTTTGTTTTTTTTGTTTTGTTTTGCTTCAGTTTCTTTAGATGTAGCTTTAACGTGAACTTGTTGTTTTGGATTTGATTGTTTTGATTTTGTTTCGCCTACTTCGGTCCAAAATCCTCCATTATTATCATTAGTCTGTGTTTGTGGTTTTGAATTGCTATTAGCAGCATTTGCCCATGCTTGCTTGGCTGAACTTTGTTGTGAAGATTTAGTCTGAGATTTTTGAGCAACATTTGCATTTTTTTCCGTATTCTTTTGTTCAACTTGAATATTAGTTGATGAAAGAGTCGGCAATGAGCTAGAATTCGGAGGCGATTGCTGTTGACCTCGGAAAAGACTGCTCCAAGTGCTACTAGAACTGTTTTGAAGCTGATTTAAAGCTTCAGCTTGTTTCATTTGTTCGATCATTTTCTGCTCGAGAGCCTGTTGTTCTAAAACAGATTTAAGGTCTACATTGGGAAATTGTGAAGATTGCTGTTTAGCCCATTGTGCATGTGAAGGCAGCTTCAATTTATTTAGTTGTTCTTGTTGTAGCTTTTGCTTCTGTCTTTCAAGTTCTGCTTGTTTTCGAGCCATTTCAGCTTGCTGTTCTATTTGACGCTTCCTCTCAGCTTCTTCTAGTTGCTGTTTTTGAATCCTATTCAAAGAATTTATTATATGCATTTTTTATTGAAACTAATTTGGCTTTGTTGTAAATTTTATTGAACTCAAGGTTAATTCAAAAACAAACCAAAAATTAAAATCAATGTATTCAAATAAAGTTTTTTTGGAGCAAAATCTATCACAAAATTTTTACAGTACCCATGTCCATAGACTATAGAATTGAGAATACAAATTTTTAATATATTTTAAGTTTAAACTTAGAACATAATAATTCAGAACAAAATGTAAGATTTTTATTTTAGAAAAAAATTTGTTCCCATAAGTAGAGTCCAACAAAAGCTATACGATTTGAAATTAAAGAGAATTATTATTTTTTAAGACCTGGGGCACCATGCTTAAATTTTGTGTGTGTTACAATGGAATGACCGATGGGCTTTGTAGATTCAGAAGTTAAATCTCAGTTCTATTTAATTCAGAAACACCATTATATTAAAATGTTGGTTGACCGGCCGCTTGACCATGAGTCAGTCATTTTTATTAAAATTATATTAAGAAAAAGTTCTAAAATTGTCAAAATGATGATTCTGTCGCTTTATTTAAAGACCACTTTTCTAGTTCAAAGGCACGCTAATAGAAAAAGCAAAGATCATTTTATTTTTTTAATGTTTAAAAATTAAGCCCGACAGCTTATTGAAGAAATTCATTTTAAAAAAAAACACACTGCAACTCCAACAAAATTGAAAATGGTCTAAACATTATAAACTGGTATAATCCGAATGCGTTTGCTAATTCGATCTCTGCTGTAGGTCCTGCGAGTGCTATACGAGATAATAAACATAGAAAATCGAGACAACATACAACAAAGTGTGGTCAAAGAGAATATTTTATAACGAATCGAATTGTCCCACTTTGCAATCATCTACCTGCCTCAGTAATTCAAGCAAAAACGAAGAATGATTTCAAAGCTAACTACTACAAATACAAATCGAGCGTTCTAAATCGGCTGTCATAGTGAGGCACACCCTCGCTTGCAGGAACTTTCCTTCCTGTTACAGCCTAAAACTTTTATTATCATTATTATTATTATTATTATTTTTTACACTGCAACTCCTTTTAATCGGTTCTCTGAAATTTATTACATTTAGTACAAAAGAAAAGAACAGAAAAAAATTTATAAATTTTTGCTAAAAGTTAAAAACTGGTTCTGTAACTGCAACTTTATGCAACAAACATAGTTGAAAATCAACAGTCAAAGTCTGCTAATAATTTGCAAACTCTCTGCAAAATGCACTACACTCAAATACATTAAAATTTTATCTTGCTAAACTTGCAGAGTAATTCAGGAATTTTGCTAATAGTGCTACTATGAATGTTGCACTATGTTGCATTTACAAACTTAGCAAACAGGTATTTCCAAAATCGCCTTTATACAAAAAATCTAGGATCTAAACTTAGAATTATCTTGAAAAACATTTCGATCAAAAAATGATTGATTTGAAAACAGGCGAGTTTTCATATAAGCAATTATTTTTTATGTCAAAAAAAGATTGAAGAAGAAAAAAAACATTAGATAATTACCCATTTTAACAATTGAAATATCTTTTTAAATTTAAAATTTTTGATTTTGTTCCCTATATTTTAGTTGTTTAGATGAGTAAAATATTTTTTTTAAAATTTAAAATTTTTTGAATAAAAAATAAAAAAATCAAGGCCTACATTTCCAATCTTTTTTGTTCTTCTTTAAGTTTTTTAAGCTCTTCTGCTTTTTTTCTTTCCTCTTCTCTTCTCTTTTTTATCTCTTCATTTCTTCTTTTTTCCTCTTCTTGTAGTTTAATTATTTCTTGTAATTTTTTCTTTTGCTGCTCTTTTCTCATTTCTTCACGAATTCGGTCCTCTTCGGCTCGTTTGGCAGCTTCTTCTTGTTGTTGTTTAATTTTAGCCTCATCATGTCTGCGCCTCTCTTCCTCCTCAATTCTAAGCTTCATCTGTTGCTCTTTTTCCAATTTTCTCCTCTTTTCCTCTTCCATTTTGGTTATTTCGAATAAGGCCTGAATTTTGTCCTTAATGGGATGAGGTTCAATATTCGAATTCATCTGATGACCGAGCATCATATTTCCCTGGCTCATCAATGGGTTCAAAAGACCCATTTGATTAGTAGCTCCTTGAATCAAATTGTTAATGGGCGAAATGGATGACGGAGGAGTTGGATTCAAACTGGGACTTATTCTATGTTGTTGCTCGTTCCACACAGGCTGATTGGGCAATGCAGCATCAAGAATAGCCGGATCTAGGCCAGTAAATACTTCTCCTTGTTTTGATTTTGAATTTAAATTGCACTGATTTATGAGAGCTTCTTGTTTGTTGCGTAGTTCATTTAAGTTATTTATAACGCCATTAACTCCCAGTGTTCCCAAAGATGCGACCACTGCTTTTTGCTGAAGCTGAATTTGCTGTATTTGTTGAATAACATTGTTCAAATTTGCTGTATTTTGACCGGCTTTTTGCTGACTGGCAATGTACGCTTGTAGCAAATGATAATTCTGAGGTAAAAATTGAGTTTGCTGAAACATTTGAATTTGATCATGTGACAATTGTTGTGAATTTGTAGCCGACTTTGGAGCTAAATTTTTTGGTGGCGAAGATGAGAAGGGCATTCGGCCGAGATTTTGTGTTAGCACACCTAATGGGACAAATTTTTCGTCACAGCCTCTCTTTACCATTAAGCTCATGCTAAAATAGCCCGCAGTTAGCCAACCTGCCATTTGTTCGGAACTAAACGACCCCTGTATTTGATTCTGAGGATCCAGATAGAACCAGAGTTCAGCTTCAGGATGATCCATTGACACTGGTCCTAATTTAGGATCCATATTTTGTGCATTTTTATTTGATACAGATAATAAATTAGCTTGATCTTTTTTTGATTTTACTTCATTTGGTTCTTTTTGCTGTGATTCATCATCAATCACAGCTTGAGTCATTTTTTCGGCTAGCTCATCCGTTTCACATTTAGTATCAGATTTAGACTTTTCTCCGACAATCGATTTTTTTTCTCTTTCCTTTTCATTTAATTCTTGTTCATTTGGCTCCTCTTTGACTGGAACAAATTTTCCACTCTCGTCAAATGTCATTCTTTTTTTCATATCGTCCGAATTTGTGTCCTTATCATCATTGTCGTCATTCAACCATTCTGGGTGTGGCTCTATTTTTTCATACATTTTATTTTTGTTCTCGGATTTTTTATAATTCGACCATTCTTTACTATTTCTCCACTCTTTTTTGCTTTTGCTATCATTTTTTAAATCAGTAGAGGAATTAGAATTTAAAGGAGCATTTTCGGATTCGGAAGTGTCCTTATCTTCTTGAGCCAAGTCTTTTTCGTCGGTTTCATCAGTTTCCGAAATCGATGCTTTGCTCCTCCAATTGTCGTCAGCCATAGCCCTCGAGTATTCTTTTTTAGTGCCGGATTCACGCTCCTCCCAATTAGAAGTGCGGCTATAAGAACCTCGGCTATATCCGCCTCGGCCTCCGCCTCTATTCGAACTGCTAACCGGTATTGGGTTGCCGTCCTCGTCTAGCGCAGGAGGTTTACCTGAGTGCGGGTGACTGTCGCTTCCGCCACGGCCCCGACCTCGGCCACGACCGCTGCCACTTCTTTCCCCACCGTAGGAACCGCGTCCCGATTGACCACCTGAATTTGCCCCCCGTGATCCTCTTCCTGCACCACCTCGAATCGATCCTGCTTCGCCGCCGCGGCCTCCACTTGCTCCACCACCACCTTGAAGTTTATTATAAGCCCCTAAAGCGGCTGCGCTATTAACACAAGTTGATAAATATTTCTAAATAGTTTAAAAAAATAAAAAAAAAAATTTTTTTTCCTCAATTAAAATTTCAATTACTTGTTCTTCTTGACTGGGCTGAGACAAAAGCACTGGTCGCTGTAGGTCTTTTTTAAGCAAGTCTTCGAATTCGGCGAAAAGTTCGTTCGGCGGCGATTGATTGAAAAGAACCTTTTCAATAGTCTCGTAAATGGCGAGCATTTCTTCGCGACCATAGCGATGCTTGGCTAATTGAAAAGTGAGACCGGGCGATGGTGGCAAACCAGACATTTTTGTGCTGTCACCACTCGATAATTGTCTTAACCTGATATTTTTAACACGTCATCAGTTATTTTTGACTAAATAAAATTATAAACAAATTTACCAAGCTGGACCAAACGTTAGTCCACCAGTGTCGGCTGTCTTAGCCGATGATATTTTAATTAATTCACTATTAGATCCTTCCATTTTCATTGTTTATGTGTATATTAAGTTTATTTTTTTTCAATTGATAAAAATTCTGTCAAATTAGAAAAGAAAATAGATCAAAAGTGTGCATTTTATGTTTAAATTTTAAGAATTTGAAAAAAGCCAATTTTGCCTAATTCTAATGGAAATCGATTTCATATATTAAAATTTGTTTTTATTATTTTTGCCAGAGTTTGTGTGCTAGTCTTAACAAAAAACTAAATAGAAATTTTAAATGGAGAAAGAGAAAAACATGCAGGCAATTCTCTTCAAGTTAAGATGAATCTATATACATCGTAGTGCACACATAAATACATATAAACATATAGACGATTATTTTAATATACCCCAGTATATTTTATGAAGAAAAAATTTGCAATTCTTGCTCTAAAATTTGTAGACACATAACAAATGCATTTGATAATAATTGTGATTATAATAAATTTTAATAATAGAATAGAGAAACTATTTGCGCGTTTGTGCAAACGGTCTTTTGTCGCTAACAGCTTTGTTAATTCCGTCTAACTCACTCAGAATTTCGTCAATTAAAATTATTTTTAGAAATTTATATGTCTATTTTTTTAATTAAATAGAGAAAAAAAAGTATTAAATAATTTTAAAATTTGCTATTTGAATTTTGTAAAACTTTGATTGAAATTACTTCTAATCATAATTTCAATTATTTATAAAAAAAAAATTTAAATTTCTTTTGCAATTAATTTTATATAAAAGCCAAATATTTTCAAGATAACATTGAGAAAATAAAATTGCTTTTAAATTTTGATTTTGTTGTCCAAGAAAAACTCTTTATTTGAAAAAATAATAATTTTTTCTGAATAACTTGTGCAAAAAAAATCAATATTTAGACTTTTTTTCTAATAATAGAAACTATAGGAAAATTTTGTACAAAATTTAGCAGATAATTTTTTGAAAATTAAGCTTTTATTCAAACAAAATTTTTGGTTATAAACTTTAATTTGTTTTTTTAGTGATTAAAATTTTGGTATTCGTTTATTTCGACAACTAATAATCGGAAAAGCATATATTGAGAAAATAAATTAAAAGAAAACAATAACATTTTCAGTCTTTAGTAAAGATAATGGGGTCTATTGTGTTATGTGACCAAGACTCCTTACCTATAATATGTGACCAGTGCTGGTCACCTAATTTTCTAAGGGGTAATATGTGACCAAATGATTGACTATAAAATATTCAAAGAAAATTTCGTGACCAAAAATTTTATTATGTGACCAATCAAAAAAATAAGTTACCAAAAAAAATGAAAAAAAAATGAAAAAAAAATGACTATTATAAATGATAATTTTTTTAAATTTGACTATTATAAAAGTTAAATGTAATAAGCTTAATTTTTATTGGATATATGTATTTTTTTAACCCTTTACGCTCAAAATAATTACCACATTCAGGACACTTGACAGGACTTCGTTTGTTGCTTAAGGTTTTTTTTACTTCCTCAACAGTTTCCTTGTTGCATTTTGGTATTTCAAAAGCCTGTTTTACATTAACTAAACTATTAAATTTAATCTTTTCAATACTAGTTTTCGACAATTCACTATTATATTATAGGTGAGGGGTCTTGGTCACATAACACAATAGACCCAGATAATGTACAGCCTTTAACAAAGTCTGTAATTTCTTTTGTTTAAATGAACTTAATTGTGAACAATAATAATACTGTTATGAAGAACTTGTGGCCGAGATCTCGTTAAAAAATTGTCCTAAAAAACAGCTTTAGGTCCTTTTATACTTTTGTTTATATCTTTAAAAGGTTACCTTTCATTTGGCAGATAGCAAATGTGACACCTCTTTAAAAAATTATAAAACGAGTCATTTTGACTCGTTTGGTGCTTCCAGTGTTAAGTAGAAATTTAATTTGAAATTTTTAAATAAATTGTTTTGTTGGAAGGGAAGGCCTTTAGGGCCATTTTGACCAGATGAGGTAAAAAAAACTTAAATAATCTTAATCTTGATTTTTGATGAATTTAATAACTCAATAAGAAACTGATTTAGATGATGATATCAATATTATTTTAACTAGTGATAATCTTAATCGATTGGCTGTAAGCAATGCTTCAATTTTCGCTATTATTCGTGTTATTAATGTATGAATAAAGAACCATGTTTACTTTTAATATTGAGCTTATTTAAAAAAAATAATTTTCTTGGTTTACTAGCAACAAAATATTTTGTAAATAGACCAAAAAAAAATATCCAAAGCGAAAAATTAAAATCGGTCTTTATCTTAAAATTGGTCTTAACTTCAAAAATGCGAGTCAAAATTTTAAATCAATACAAATGACTTTATTAAAAAACTAACAGTCAAGAAACTGACGTTGAGTTCTCGCGATAATTTCTAAAATTCATACTTTTAAAAAGTTTTCAAAAATTAGTCTTCTATAAACAACTATTTTATCAATTAAATTTTGAATTTTGGAGTCACTTGATGTTTTTTTTTTATTAAGAATTAAATCTTTTTTCAATAATAGTTTACACAAAAAAATCAGAAAATCGTGAAATAGTTTTAATTGAGAATAAAAATTAATATTTAGATAAATAATTTGAATTTTTTTTTTATTTTTAAAATTGATATTATATAATATGTATAATTTAAAATAAAAAAATTAATTTTGAAATTTTTTACAATTTTTACCTTAAAATTATCATTTGAATTAATATCTTTGTTTACCTAGAAACATTCAATTTTAAAAGTAATCATAATAACAACTTTTCTTCAAACAGAATTAACCATTAGTGGCTATCTTGTTTGTTTATTGAAATATTTAAGAAAATTAATGCACTGTGTAATGATGCTCTTTTAAATAAAGTATTCTGTAGAATAAAATACCCAGAGGCAAAATAACTACAATTACTGCAGCTAGTATTAAAACATCGCGAACATTTATATTAAAAATACCCTTAGCTTTTAAATCAGACCTTTTCTCCCTATATAATGTAGTATTTGGTACTTGAATTAACGTTTTATCCTCAACACTATTTAAAAGTTCATCATTATGATTTTTTAGAGACTCTATTTTACTATCAAATTTTCGTAAAAATCTTTTTGCTTGTCTCGCTTGTTTAGATTTTTTTGCACTTTGTTCGTTAATAACTCTAGATTCTCTTAGAAGAGGTGCTTCCAAATTAGATGAATCAAGTTTTGTATTAACTTCATTTTGAACTTGAGCTTTGTCATTTACATTATTAGGCTGATTATAATCTTCTGAAGATTTATCATCCTCACTCTCGATACTATTTGTTTCCAGGTGGAGAGAAAGCAAATTACTGCTATTTAGCCGAGTTACTGGATAATCGGATATTTTGAGTTGGTTGGCAAATTTTTCCGAATAATATGAATTAGGCTTTATCGGAATTTTGACAACTTTAAGTGCATATATATCACGTTCATTTTGAAGGCTGTTTATTCGCTTCAAATCTGCAATAGATATACCGAATTTCATTGATATTGTGTGCAATGTTTCATCTTCTTTTAAATTATAGTCAATGTACAAATATTGAGCCAAACTTGTCTCTTTGATGTCCCTAAAATTAGATTCTTTGGGACGAAACCTATTGCTCATTCTATTTTCAATTAAACACTTAGTTTGAAAAAACTATCTTTCAAATTAAAAGGCTATTATTACCTTCAATTTATAAAATAAAATATTTAATTATAAAAATTTTATTTAGAAAAAGATTTAATTATTCTAATTTAGAGTCAAATTAGGTTGTATATACACAAATTTGTATCATTCGAATTCTTAAATATTCATAAACCTAAGTAAGCATAAATTTCTCGAACTAAATCATCTTTTTTTGTTCCTTTTGCCGAAATTTTTTGTTCTTTTATAAATTCTTTTAATTTGGCAACTGTTAGCTTTTCAAGCTATCAAAAAAAAAATACAATATAATTATAAATAAAATCAATGCTTACTTTTCCAGCTTTGGCTTCTGTCATCACATCAATTTCTTCATTATTCTTGGTTTTTTTAATCAAAGTTCCTCCGGATTGATCAGTCTAAAACATTTATAGAATTAAAAAATTAACTAGTAGATAAAATTACTTTTCTCTTGGATTTGGCTTGTGTTGATTTTTCAGGAAGGCTCAATTCACTAATGATATTGTCAAGAAAATGCCCAGCCCTCTTTTCTATACGAGAATTATCAGGTAGAGTCAAATCCTCAATTTGTTCGGTTTCTTCTCTAGCTAAAGCAATAGCTTCAATTTCGAACCAAAGTTTTTGTAAAGCAGGATTTTTAAAATCTTCTGGGCTATATTTGAACTTAAGTTTATTAATACATTTCGTAAACAATTCAGCAACTTGTGGATTTTCTGACAAGTAAAAAAAAATAAAAAAAATAATATTTCTAAAATTAATACTTTTTGTTTCTACCATTCTGTCTATTTGACGTATATCATCAGCAAATGGCAAATACAAAACATGAAAACCTGGAGGTATCATTTGTATTTTCTCTTCGACCTCTTCTTGTTGAGGATACAAAGCAACCAATCTTGGTGGTGTATTGACCCTACAAATCATTTCACACAATATGAATTTTTCTTTTTCCAAACACTTTTGTAACAATGCCCCAAACAATGTTGTGCTACCCTCAATCGACTAAAATTAAATCTATATAAAAAAAATCAAATTTATTTCATATTCATCTACTTTTTCATCAGGATATAGAAAATGACCTGGCTTAACATACATGTATGGTTTAATAGTTTTTAAATCTTTAAAGCCGATTAATCTGAGTGCTGGATTTCCAAAGCGCTTTATAGATTTTATTTCGTCCTGTTCGAATGCTATTCTTTTTCCAAATATGTCTAAGGCAAGTTTTGTATCAGAAGCGAAAAGAATTTCTCCTGTGTCCTAAATAATTAAAATAGAAAAGCTATTGAAATTTGAAGTTATTTTAATACTGGGTTAAATCGCCGTGTAACTGTTTTAGTCTCAACATTTGTTTTTTTATCAAGCTTTATTTTAGTCGGTTTAGAACATTCTCTTACTAAATTAAATCTTTTAAATTTAAGCAAAATTTAAAGAATTTTAATTATAAAAAGTAACTTTTTTCTTACACACTACATGAAATGGACAAATTATTATCAAATTCTAAATTTAAATGAGTATATGGTCTTCGCTTGTGATCTTTAGATCTCACACTTGAATTAAATTTTTTTCTTTAATATTCATTGAAATTAAGTACTAATAAATTTACGTTTTTTCCAACTCTTCAAAATTTTCGGCAGGATCAGGCAGCAGTTTTATCTCTTCTTCTGAAAGCATTAAAGCATCCTTTTAAATTTATATTTGTTAAGATAGAATCAAAATTATGAAAATAAATAAATTTACAGCATAGAATTTTGAGAAGTCAAATTTTTCTCCTTCTAAAACGACTGGCAC
>PJRA01000216.1:2031969-2057521 GCA_016987375.1 Brachionus koreanus
GTCTTTGCGAGTAAAAAGCATTATTCTTCTGGTATCCAATTTTTGAGTACTGAAAAAAATTGATCAATTTATAGAAAAATCTGGATTAAGTTATACATTAGCGAAAACATATTTGAACACCACCAGAATACTTTGTTTAATGCATACTCATTGCTATTGCCATATTCTTGGCGAAAATTTTTAAAATCAAAATCTTAAGAAAAAATTAAAACTAGCATTAAATTAAAATTATATATAAAGAAAATACTTGTGCTAAATTGTTCAATTTCTTTAATTCTTTCAGCACTAGGTTGATCTAATTCCTAAATATAATAAGTTAAATCACTAAGCTTGATATGTTGGCAACTAGTTTTACTTGTAGAGTATAAATGTGAGGAAAATCTTCACTGGTATTGTTTTGCTCGGTTCCAAAAAATACGATTCCTAAAAAATCTTTGTCACTTCCATAAATTTTTTGCTGATACATATTTTGAATGGCCTTTAGAGCTTTAATTTTGAATATATTTTTTTAAATAAATTAAAATGTACTTTCATGCATTTTTCAAATAATGTTTTGTCCTCAACTTCTGCTCTGACGAACATACTCGATGAACAATCAACAAGAAACAATGTACCATCTCGTAAAGAGCTAATCTAGATAAGAATTTCAAAAATTGAAATAACATATTAATGAATCTAAAAATACAGGATTTAAGCCTATTTGGTCATCATATTCTTGGTCAAAATCGTTTTCAAATCCAAATGTACCATCCATAATAAGAATAAAGTTGTTCAATATAATTCAAAAAAGAACTCAAAAATTTGATTAAAATATTAGTGCTTGTCAGAATATTTTCACCATCATATATACATGTTTAAGCAAGATTTTAAAAATATTTTATTTATAAAAATTATTATAAAACAATTCGCGTAAATGCTACGTCTCAATATTTAGAAATTATTATAATTTAAAATTTTTTGAATTTTTGGTTGAAAAATATACTTATGAATAGATGAAAATTTTCATAACAATCTTTACTTATTCGATATTTTTGATCTTTTTTTTTTGTTTTTATTTAAAAATCTATACTTTTTTTAGGCAAATTTTAGGTTATTTTATTAAACAAGATTAAAATAAATTTTTTTTATTCATTAATTTTTATTGTAACTTTAAAGGACTGTCAATAAATTACAACTAAAGACTGTACAACCCTAACTAAGCGAACTTTTTAACCCCGACTTTGAATTAAAAAATTCACCATTAAACTATACGGTTTATTTTGAAATTTTTCTTGCAATTTTTCTTAAATGATTTAACTTAAGGATCTTAAAAGCAACTAATTTTTTTTTAATTTTTCATTATTAGAATTGATCATGAACTTCTCTTTGGAAGTTTAGAAAAAAGTTTATGTCTATCGAAACCTTTTTTTAATTTTTTTTTTAAATACGTAAATTTTAAATTTTAATTTTAATTATGATTTCAAAATTTAGAACGGTGAAATTGGTATCAATTGTTAGAATTTGAAATATTACATAAACTTCGGAAATTTTCCATATTCAAAAATTGAATTTTTTGAAATGCTCTGCTCCAAAAAAAATTGCTCTCTACTTCATCCTTCATTCATTCATATTTAGAAACCAAAATAAATTCAATATTCACTATTTTTAATCTTATCTTCGTAATTTAGGGATATCAATACTAAAAGACAATTTCTAAAATAAGCCGAAAAAATCTGATTTAGTTTTTTTACTAATATAGAACCTCAGAGAATTTTTTCTATGATATGTTATTTTGCTGATAAATTTCGTTAACAAAAAAATTTTAAAAGCGATTTTTTAGTTTCTATGACAACAAAGGGTTAAAAATAAACAAAGAAAAAAACACAAAGAAAACACTCACCACACCCCGTAAAAACTATGACATAAACTACGAACTAGATAAGAGCAAATACTTTCTCAATTTTCTTAGGTACTAGGCTAAAAAATTACCACACATTATATTGTTAACTCATTATATAATTAACCTTAAACAGAATAACGAATGGTAATTTTGATACAAAATTTTATTGATAACGGTTTATAGAAATATAGTTTAATAAACATTTAATTTTAAAGTAATACGAGACTATTTTGTTTGGATCAAAATGCTTAAAACATCTGGGATTTTTCGACTTATTTAATTTTTTCTGTCCCTGATGAATTACAGCATATTCCTACTGTGAGCCTTTCTTTTTTCATTTTTTTACCTGATACAGCTTCACTTGCCAAAATTTTTTTAGGAAACATTTTGTAAAAAAAGGCGGTTTCATCGAAATTAAAAACATCTTGAGGCTTGTAATTAAAAGTTATTATTTTTAAATTTTTCACGTTGATTTCTGACAACTTGTTTGTCTACCAAACCAGACTCACCATGACTTGTATATTGCGAAATGAGATGCCTTTTCTTAATTTTCGAAATCCAATTTAAGAGTATTTCAAGTTTTTGATTTTAAACTTTGTTCCAAAATCATGAGCCTTGTGAATTAACATTTGATCACTGGCGGGGATTTTATTAGCGAAAAGTTCAAATGAAATGCCTCTACAAGTTGTGAATGAAGAGCACCTCTATTTCTAGACTCATAAGAGTCTTGGTCGTTAAGATACTATTACTATTCAACTGAGCTCTATACAGTATTGCACAAAAATTTAGACTCATCAGTTTTTTTATATGTTAATTTAGTTAAACATTAAAAAACTAAAATTTATTTTAAAAAATTTATTAGATAAAAATCGATTTTTAATAAAACTAGCTCTGCCTTTCAAAATGATGCAAAATAAATGATAAGTCCTTTTATCATTTAGCTGAAAAATTTAAAATAAAAAAATAGCATAAAAATGAACCACAAGAAAAAACAATGATTCCTTTGGAGTCCCAAAGGCCAGGGAGACCAAGAAACTTATAGCTTCAATAATCTTTTTATAAAATCAGTATTGTATAGTATTAGTATTGTTTACAATGTGGCTCCACACGCAATATGCTGTAGCTCTTTTTCTTATTTTTTTAATTTGATTTTTACTTTAATTATAACTTTTCACTTAATCCACTTTTATTTTTGATTTACTACTTTAATTGCCTCAACAAATGCAAAATAATTTCTTTTTCTTTTCTTAATTTGGCTTTTTTTATTAAATATCTGCGAATTTGATAATTAAGATACTTTTTGTTCTATATAGATTTTTTTTTATTAAAATAGATTCTATTAACATGTTTAGCTGTTATTTAAATAAATTAGAGGTAAACTTTCATAATTTAGAGGTAAGCAAAAATCATATGCCTTATTTAAATTGCATAAAAAAGTTGATTTCTTTAAAAAAATAAAATAATAGTTTTGAATAATTAGAAAAATTAAGCATTAAAAAATTAAAATCAAATCTTAATACAAAATCTATAAAAACACCACAAGTTAAAACACGTCTTTGGACCATACACCAAAGTACATCTCGCACATGCTATAATGTTGTTAACTTTGAGCGCATGCTCTAATAGCGTAATCCCGCGTTTAGGTCCCCAACAAACACTGAAAGTCTTAGTTTAATGCATCATTAAGACTCGATTTTAAAATAAAAAATAATTTTTTGTTTATGCTAACAAAATGCCGAAATTTTGAATTTTGATTTTCTAGAAAGATAACTCAAAAATTTTATTTTTTGAGGCACCAAAACCAAATTTTTGAGATTCTACTGCGACGTTACAAAACAAATATTTACGGTACTTCATTCAAAAAATAAATTTTATTTTTAATAAAAATCTCATTAAGTTTTCATAAAATTTTAATGCTTCATTAAATAAAAAACTTGTTTTAAATTCAAATAAATGCTCATAAAACTTTTTGTTTCGTAACAATATTTATTATTAGAAAGCACTAATTATTTTTATTTTAATATAACTTTAAATCAGAAAATTTAATTTAATTATTAAATAATATCTATAAAAATATATATTCCAAAAAATAGAATGCATAAAATTTTTTTATCAAAATTTTTATTTAAAAATGATCAATAAATTTTTTAATTTGAAATAATGCTTTAATTTCGAGCAGAAGGCTGCCTAGTTTCACTTCTGCTTGAGCTCACCCTTTCTTTTTTCTCCTCTTCTTCTTTTCTTTCGGTGTTCCTCGCACTTTTCTTTTCGTCTCCTTCTCCTTTAGTGCTTCTATTTGTTATTTGTCCTTCATTCTGGTTTTGTTCTGGATTTTCTTTAGATTCTTTTTTTACCGATCTGGCACTATTCAATTGACTTCGATTTGTTTTTTGCTGATTGTCTACTTCGCCTTCCAATTGCTTGAGAAAAATCAACTTCAAATTAATTTACAATTTAGAAAAAATTACATTTAATTCAAGTTTTAAGCTTTCTTGTTCGTTATTTTCAACCTTGAAAATAAATTAAGAACCAGTTAAAATATGATTTTTAGAAAACTACTTCGTTGCCAGTAGCATTTTCCACTGGAGTTGGATCAATTTTTTCCTTAACAAAAAAATCAATTTTTAATCAAAACAAATAATTTACGATAAAATAATAATTAGTAAACAATCAAAAGTTATTTATTCATAAGTACTCTAATTTCAGAGAATTATTTGGACAATTAGTTTAATTTTTTAAATAATTAAATTCGAATTTAAATTTAATGGAGATTAATGCAGTTTTTTTACCAAAATAAATTTTTGACAATGAAAGGAGAAAATTAAAATGAACACAGAAAAAAATGATTTTTTGATTTTAAATAAAATCTTACCACTTTTTCAGCTGTTTCGTTTTCATTCGAAAGACGAGCAGATTGAGCACGATTGACCGGTTCAGTTTCTTTATTTTTTGCTGAACCAACTCGAGCTGAACTCAATCTGGATGGCGCTTTTATTTCCTAGAAAAAAAAATTAGAAAAATATTGATCAATTTTCTTGAAATGAAAAATTTGAAATTACTTCAGACATAGTGTTAAAAATTTTAGCAAAATATTTAATGAAAACTTTTTTTAATGATTTTAAAAACTTAATATTTCATTTTAATTTATAAACTACTAAATTTCCCCTTAAGTGTAAAAATTTTCCGTTGCCTAAGCTGCAATTTCGATTTTGGTACATTTTACAATAAACTTAGTTTTTACCATTTAATTAAAGCTCAAGATTTATAATCTAAAATAAAAGCAAACAAGACCTAGCTTTAATTTACCAATAAGTTTATTAGCTATAAAATTTAAATAATTTCTACCTAATTTCATAAATAGTCAGTTGAATTGACGTTTTGTAAGGGACTGTACCGAGATTTAAAAAAAAAACGATCACTTAAAAAATAACTCCCATTTAATTTGCAATTTTAATTTTTCATATGTAATGAAAATTAAAATTTTCAAATAATTTCCACCTTATTTTCAAATATTCAATTGAGTTAACGTGGCTTCAAGTTCTTTGATACTCGAAAAAAAAATGATTATTTAACAACAACTGTATAAATTAAGAAAAATAGAAATTTTATTAAAAATTAGTATGAATTTAGTATCGATTTTAGTAGTAGGCTGTGGTAACAGAGGTGAAGTTTATGCCTCATATGCATTGAAGCACCCAGATCGAGCTAAAGTGGTAGCAATTGCTGAGCCGAGAGTTCACTTGCGAAAAAAAATTAAATATATTCACAATTTGACAGATGACAAATACATATTTACTGATTGGCATCAAATTATTGATTTGAATGAGCGAATTGCTAATTGCGCAATTATCGCTCTACCAGACAAATTGCACAAAGAAGCAACGATCGCCTTTCTCAAAAAAGGCTACAATATTCTATTAGAAAAGCCGATGGCTGCTCATTTGGATGATTGCTTCCATATAACATCTACTAGCCGTTTATATCCATCTCAAATCAATGCAGTATGCCATGTGCTCAGATATTTGGCACCTTGCATTAAAATCAAACAATTAATTGACTCTGGTGCTATTGGTAACGTTGTCAATATTAACCACACTGAGCCGGTCGGCTTTTATCATTTTGCTCATTCATTTGTGCGCGGAAATTGGAACAATGAGTCAAGAAGTTCTTTTTCTCTGCTAGCTAAATGTTGTCATGACATTGATTTAATTATTTACTGGATGCAAGGTAAAAAATGTACACAAGTACAGTCATTCGGTTCCTTGAATCATTTCAAAAAATCAAATGCACCAGAAAACTCTGGTGAATTGTGTGTGACATGTCCAGTTGAACCAGAGTGTTGCTATTCAGCAAAAAAAATATATCTTACCAGAGATCCATCTAGATGGCCTGCTAAAGTTGTCTTAAATTCAGAAGTTCAAAATATAATCGATAACGAGTCAGATATTGAAGATTTATATTTAGAAAAAAGCTTAGAAGAAAAAATTAAATTGCTTGAACAATGTCTTAGTCATGAAAAAACCGAATATGGCCGTTGTGTGTATAAAATGCCTGATAATGATGTGTGTGATAATCAAATAGTTAATATGCAATTTGATGATGGATCAACTGCATCAATGACAATGATTGCATTTACTAAAGATATATGCACTAGAAAGACAAAGATTTATGGCACCAAAGGTATGCTTGAATGGGATGATTCTAACCTTTATAATAAAGTGGTCCATACTGATTTTTTGAACAACAAAACTGAGATAATTGATTGTGAGAACATTTTTTATTTTGATGCCAAGGATACAAACGAAAATATCAAATTAGATGGACACGGTGGATCAGACTATTTATTGATGAATTCATTCATTGAAGCTTGCATTAAAAATGACAAAAAGTTGGTGCTAACTGATTTTGAAGATTCGTTTAAGAGTCACTTAATAGTCTTTGCTGCAGAGTATAGTCGAATTCACAATCAAGTAATAGATATTGATGAATTTTGTAAAATTAAAAAAATCGAGTGATTAATTTATTTATTAGAACAAAGCAGTTAATTTTTTAAACTTTTAAAATATTTACATTTCAAAAATATTTTTAAAAAATAAAAGTTAGTTTAACTTAATCCAGATAAATCAAATTAGAATATACTTTTTTGATTACCATTGATATATATATTTTTTTTAAACGGACTGACTTGAAAAAACTTCACCTTGTAAAAAAGTTTGAATACGAGACCGATCACTCTTTCGTGAATAGATTAAATTATTTTAAGAAAAAATTTCTTTGGTTTTTTTTTAAAAAACTATCCATGATACTTTCTAAATTAAATAAGGCTAAGTCAAAAATTAATTAATTAATGAACTGTTTTTTAAAAGCTAAAAATAAATAAAAAATTAATCAAAAAAGTTTAATAAAATAATTCAATTTTGTTTTTCATTAAAATAATTTCAAATTTTTGGCTAAAAAAAATTTAAATGGAATGTTTATTTAAAAATCCTAAATTGAAATCCATCTCATCGATAAGACTAAGATCATGGATTGTGCCAGGAGTAACCAGTATTAAGAACATGGATGAAGAAGACAAACCGGATTTAGATAATTTTGCTGATTTGAACAAGAAGAAAGAAGACAAAACTGATCATAAATTTAATAATTTTTTTCTATTAACACTAGAACGCCCGAGGGGTTTTTTAGACCCCTTTTTGAATCATCATGAGCACAATCATGAGCATGAGGGTAAATCATTTGTTGTTTATTTTAAAAAAATTATATTGGCCTCCCAAATTATGAAAGATCTCGTTCAGTTTTGTTGTTTCCAATAAAATATTGAAACTTACATAAATGAATACAAAATGATTTATCACGCTCTAATAATAGTTTATAATCATGACATCAAGCAGTCAAAAATAATATAAATAGTCATCCAGGTAAAAATAAATTAATATACCATTTTATGAAAGATCAAAATTTAGCAGAATGTTGTTTAGAATAGGTTAGGGTTATGTTGAATTGAAAAGAGATCAAACATTCAAAAAAGAGAGATGAATCAGTTGAAATTTTAAAAAAATCAATATAAAAGCGAAAAATATTTAGAATTTTCGGATAAATTAATAAGGATCTTATAAAACTCAAAACTTGACAAAAATATGTTTTTATATTTAATGACATGTCCCCACTCAGTTAACTAATGTAGCTTAAACGCTTTACGTAAACAAGCATTTAAAAGCTATACAGAAAGGATTTAAAACTTAAAAAAAAATTCAAATTTAGAATTCTTGATTCAGTTGATTTTATTACTGAATATAATTCTTCAAAAAGAAAGATTTTTAGAGCTGTTTTTCAACAAATCACTCATATTAAATAAAAACATTGATGTTAAAGATGAAATCATTAATGAACCATTGCAGTGATAAAAGACTATATAAAATATTGAAGACAAACCGGACCTTAATTCATTCTCTAATTACCTATCATACGTGTATAATTAGAATCATTTTCAAATTTGAAAAAAATGTCTTGTTTAAAATAAATATTTTTACGAATTTTAGATCGTCCTTCAAAAAATTGTTTTAGGTTTCTAAGACAATCATATATAAAATATAACTGCTAAATAAAACAGATAAGATAAAAGGTAAAAATTGATGCAAATATAATTTTTTTTATCGTTTTTCATAATCGAAATTACGAAATTTTTGTCATAATACAAACATTTTATAAGAGTCAAAAAGTGTTAAAAAGGATATAAATGAAATTCAAAAATGTAAAAAAGACTTTAATTTTATTCTAAATAAAATAAAAATATTAAACTATTTGTAATTATTTATAAAAATAGAGAATGGAAAAATGTGATTCCTTTTATGACTCGTATAGTACTTACTATTCTTCATTTACTTGTGATTATTATTGCTGCGGAACATGTTTAAATAAGTATTGTTGTTCATCATATTCAAATAGACTTGAGCAAATATCTTGTTCTTATGATTATAAATATTCTGATGATTCAGATGATTATCCATTTGTTTGGATTTTTGCTATAGTACCATTTTTTATTTTTTTATTCTGTTGCATATTAGTTGTTTGTAAACAATGTAGCAATAAAACTCCAATTAATCAACACAATGTTCTTGGAATAAATCATTTTCAAAGTTAATTTTGAAACAATTTAAAAAAAAATTCTCTAATTTTTAGTAATAATTTTTTTAATAGATCATCAAAGAAATGCTGGAGGTTCTAATATAAATTCAAATTTTTATAGTAAGATAGTTCATTATTTTTCAAATATTTTTCTTTTATTCAATAGATTATCCGAATGTAAATGTAAATCCTAATTTACAAGATAGAATGCCTCAAATTTATTCTATACCTATGCAAAATATGGTAATAAGGGAAGAAAACGTCCAACCACCACCTTCATATCAAACACTATTTTTTAAAGACAATGCTCGTACTTTGTAATCCACTTAAATCACTAAAATAAAATTTTTTATTTTATTTTTTAAAATTTTGTAAAATAACCTAAAAGAAACACTGAATGATTTAGATAGGGAGTATTTTTTTTTCAACACTCTAAAAAAAAATCAAATAAAGATTTCTTTTAAAAAATATTACTTTTAAGAGCCTTAAAAATTCTGAATTATTTATTTGAGTCTCAAAATTTTGGGATAAATTAAGCAAATTGAATAAAGTTCAAGTTTTTTCCTCGTGATTTGAAAGAATTCGATAATCAGAAAACTATTTAAACAAATCCTTTTTAAAGACAAATAGTTACTTTAGATGTGAAGTCGATCTATTTTTGAAATTATGATAGAAATAAATAGATCGATCCATTTAACCACCTCAGTCAATCATGAAAAGAGTATACTTTGATAAAAAGGTGATGTGATGTATTTGGTGGAATTTTCAAAGGGTGATAGACTTTGATCTGGTTTTAGAGGCTCATGATAAATAATTAGAACGAATGTATGTTTCATTTAAAAAAAAACATTTTTCTTTGGTTAAATGAAAGCTAGGTTTTTTTCGAACAAAAGCCGTTAATGGTACAACAGTTGAATCGATACTCGCTGATAGATGGCTTAAGACTATAGAGCATGTTGGTTAATATTTTGAAGAAAATTTTTGTTTTTTTATTGATGAATTTATAAAAGAAAAACAAAACAAAATATTTTTTGACTCATTGTAAGAATTAAAAAACAAAAATAATTTCTTTTGAGAAACATGAAAAATCATTATAGTTTATTTTAACGTTAAATTTGAACTTTTTAACGAAGCCTAGAAAATAAAGGAATTTTTAAAAAATAAGTTATAACATAATTAATATTAATTAATTTTAATTGTTTAATAAACAAATTCAAATTATCTATGCGATATTTTGAAAATTTTTCCACGCTCTTATATTCTAGTATCTGCAGCTTCTAACCGCGTCGTCTTGCGCTCCAATTGTTCCATCTAGCTTTTATCTTTTCCATGTATGGCATATTCCAAATGAGATCTGACAAGTTAATAATATAGTAGCCTAACTAAAATTAAAAAATCAAAAAATAGTAAAATAAGCAATCGAATTTTGTGCTCATATTGCAAATAAGTAAAACTTTACACTTATCAATATTCAATAAAGTAGACCAGTCTCTTGACCATTTCCAAACTTTATCTAAATCCAATTGTAGACTAAGGATCGACCTGAAACTCTTCATAGTCGATTTTTGTATCATTTGCGTAAGCTTCACATTCATTTTCGCTAATTTCTGTATAAAGTAACCATATTAACTAGACAAGTGATAATAAATGAAAAAAAAAGAAACATAATTATGAATTGTGTAATGGTCACATGCAAAAAAAAAGAATGATGTAAGCGAAAATGAAATCAACAATGTCGGTAGAAACTACAATGAAAAGTCTTCTTTAGTTGGATTCAATTAGTTAACTATTGAACTTTGAATAGAATTGATAAACTAATCTTTTTTTTTTCTGGTTACAATTATTTTGCCATTTATTAATCTGTTTATTTTTTTTTTTCGAAAGCAAACAAGTAAATTAATTTATTTTAATGTCAAATGAAAATTAATTTTAAATAAAATTTAAATTAGAAATTTTTTAAAAATATAGCAATTTTTTCTAAAAAAAAAATAAAAAAAATTCCTTAACATAAGTATACATTAGAAAATTTTGAAATTTAAATTCATCCTAAGTTACTTTAATACATGCACTATTTTTAAATTGTGTTAAGTCATCTAAATTGAAATATATTTTCTTTTTTTTTTTTCAAACTAAATTCAGAATTTTAAAGTTAGTTAGCGTGAATTATTAATCTGATAAACCTTTGTATTTCAGATATAAAACCTCAAAAAGCAAAAAATGGTATAATTTCTTAAAAATTAAATTAAAAATTTTATAATTTTGTTTTAGTCAAGACGTTATGATACTAGGACCACCATTTTTTCTCCTGAAGGACGATTGTATCAAGTTGAATACGCCTTAGAGGCTATTTCACATGCTGGTACCAGTTTAGGCATACTTGCTAGTGATGGTATTTTATTAGCGGCCGAAAAACGAAATACCAACAAACTTTTGGATGAACTGAACTACTCAGAAAAAATTTATAAATTAAATGAGTAACTTGGCAAAAATTTAATTTTTTTTAAATAAAATCAAAATTAAATAGTGATATATGCTGTTCGGTGTCTGGTATAACTTCAGATGCAAATGTTCTAATAAATGAACTGAGATTGATTGCCCAAAGATATCAGTTAAACTATCAAGAGCCAGTTCCATGCGAAAATTTAGTTTCTAGTCTTTGTAATATTAAACAAGCATATACTCAGTTCGGTGGCAAGCGTCCATTTGGAGTATCTATTTTATATATGGGATGGGACAAGCAATTTGGTTACCAATTGTATCAAAGCGATCCTTCAGGCAATTATGGAGGCTGGAAAGCTACATGCATTGGAAACAACAATCAAGTAAATTATATAAATGGTTCAAATATTTGCTAAAATTGAATATAATTTAAAGACGGCAATTTCAATTTTGAAGCAAGAATACAAAATAGGAGAGACAAAATTAGCTGATGCATTGAAATTAGCTGTTAAAATAATGAGCAAGACTTTGGATACCACAAAATTAACTTCGGAAAAAAGTATTCATTATTTTTGTTTGAATAAAATATTAAATTTTTAAATATTAGTTGAAATTGCAACATTGACTCGGGAAAATGGTAAGACAAGGATCAAAATTCTTGGCGAAAAAGAAGTCTCCGAGCTAATCAAGCATTATGAAGATGAACAAGCTAAATTGGAAGCTGAAAAATTGGCCAAAGAGAAGGCCGCCCAACAATCCAAATAATTTTATCTGTTTGTTAGCTTAAAGCTTGTTCATTCAATCAAATCGAAACATTTATCTCTTGATATTTTAATTTATTTATAAAATAAAATTCAAAATTTTTTCCTTGAATTTTAATAATGATGATTAATCTATTATATTATTTGAGAGTAATTAAATAAAAAAAATCATTTAACTCAGTATTTTTAAAAAATTTGAATGTATCTACATTTTATGAAAACTTTTTGGACACAAAAATAACTAAAAAAGTTGCATGCTAAAAGTATTTTTTTACACCAAAAGTAAAAGGAATTGGCTTAGATGGGAAAATGTAAAATTTATTGATTTTGGTATTGTTTTTGCTATGACTTTTTTTATTTAACCCCAATCACAAAAAAATTGATGATTAATCGATGAAAATTGACAGATAAATCATTAATGAGTTAGGAATCACTTCATCAAATTCAACGATGAAAATTACTTAACTTCATAGAAAATAATTGATGAAAAATTATTTTAGTAATCAATAACATTTTAATTAAACAAAATAAAAGCTAGGTTTTTTTCAATAAATTTAAATTTTATCTAAACAATTTATTATAAAAATAGTAATTAATAAATTTATAAAATTTTAAAAATTTATATTTACATATATTCTGTTATGTTGGATTAGAAAAACTTTTTTTTAGAAAAGTAATTGTTAATTTCGCTTGCGATTAGTCGAGCTCTCATTTTCGTAAATTTTTTTATTTGATCTGTTTTCAATTTTAAAAAAAATTTTATTATTCTCAAAATCCTGTTTTACATTTTTTTGTAAATTTAGCATTAATTTCTCTGTTCCCAAATTTAAAATAATGAAACAATAGTCAAACAATTAATGGATCATTGTTTGTAAGGGTTTAAATTGATTTTTAGGGATGAACTATATTTAAAGCTTTTATTTTTGCAGATTAGATTCATTTTTGATGTTTGTTTCTTGATAACGTTTTGAAGATGGAATTTAGATAAGTTTTGGATGGAGTTTGATACCTAAAAAGGTAAGATTTTGCTCTAGCTGTAACAACTCTCCAGTTCTTGTGAAAGTAGTGTGGCATGTTTTTGTTCTGTTTATTTTGAAACCCTATGTTTTGCAAAACTTAACAGTTTTCTTTACATTCTGCTAATGAAACAAAATACAAAATTAAACAGAATTAGTGGTAATGATAGCTAAATAATTTTTTGTCTGTTTTAATAAACTTTTTGAAAGACTGAATTTTTTAATAACCAATGTTGCTCTATTTGTGAATTATCATCACCATTCGTTTTAATTATACAGACTTTAAACCAAACCTAGGATGACTGAGTAGATTTTAAAAAAGATTTTGTATCAAATTTACTACCAATCGAAGATTTAAAAATCGCTGTGGGAAGTGTAAATAATCAACTAGATGCATTAACCTCTGTGTCAAATCTGAGCTATTGCTCAAAAAGGTACTGGAAAAAGAGATGAGCACCTCATTATACCCATTGGTTATAAATTTGATTTTTATAGATTTTGTTAAAAAATTTAAAAGATCTGATTTTAATTTTTCAATGCCTAATTTTTCTAATTTGTCAAAGCTTTTATTTTATTTTTTAAAGAAATCGACTTTTTTATGCAATTTAAATGAAGTGCTAATCAGTCTATTAAACTAATTTTTTTAAGGTCGGAGACACTCGATCCAAAAGGTATCAGATATGACCCAAAACGTAACACAAATATTATTTTCTTTTGAGTTAGGTCAGATATTTTCAGATTTGGAAATTTTTTATAAAAACTAACTGCATTGGATTTACAAAATATCATTTAAAAATTTATATCGCTAGGTTTTCTTGTAATTTATTAGTTTAGCTTAGAATTTTTTTAATTTCTATTAAAATTAAAATAAATAAAATTGTTGTAATTAAATTAAGATTAAATTTTTCGTGTTGTCTCTGACCCTGCTGCCTTTTTTTTCTTTAAAGGTTTCACAATATTCATGACAATCAAAAAAGCTTTGAATTTATATTTTGCTGATCAAATAGCCGTCAGTCCACGTTTTGCTGTTTATTTTAGTAATGGAAATTAAGTAACAATTCGCCAAATGTTGTATGGCTAAATTACTATTTAAAATTGGCTTCCCAAAGAAATTTCGTTTGATTAATTGGCTTAGTCTTTATTTTCCAAAACTGAATAAAATCAACTACAGTACAAAGCTGAGTCAAATCAAAGAATCAAAAATCAAAGAAATATGAGAAGAATTTTGAATTTTGAAATTAAAAATGACTATCAGCTCATTCATTTTACAGATAAATAAACCTAATTTACTAAAAGTCTCGAATCCTTTTTTTGAATTGAATAAGAGATATGTTGGAGCTAGACTAAGTAAGTCTGTTACATCATTTATGTGCAGTGATAAACAAATAAGCAAATTTTTATTTTATAAACTTGGTTTTATTTGCTACTTCTTTTACGTTAACTGTACTTACCAAAGACCTAGAACAACCGTTTTCCAATGATTAAACTATTTACTGGCTGTGAGTGGAAATATTTTCAAAATATCTCTGCCTAACGGGGTGCATGTTTAAACTCTTTTCATTAAAACAAGTTTCGACTGAGTAATAATTGCGGTGTAGATGATCACCTCGATGCAGTAACCTCTGTGTCAGATCGGAGCTGTTGCTCAAAAAGGTAATGGAAAAGGAGATAAGCGCCTACACATTATCCGTTAGGATAGAATAGGGTCAATTATTATATATTATTATATAGAATTAAGATATCTCAAATCCCCGAATCTACTGTATAATTGCTGCTTAATTATTTCTTCTTTTTTATCTGAGCAATCAAATATTTGAAAATTCTGCATCTTCTACTCTCTTTTTCGAAATATTTAATTTTACCCGAGGGGACAAAAACAGGCAAAAAACACTGTTTAAACGCTGTTTAAACGTTAGCGTTTAAACGAAATAAAAACAGACCATAAACGGGGGTAAAACAGCCACAAAAAAAAATTTATTATTTTTGTCTAAAAAAAAGAATAAAGACAAGAATTTAGACAAATTTAGTCATAAATAGTTAAATTAAAATAAAATCTTACATAAAAAAATTCAACATATTTTTCAAAAATATTGTAAAGTAGTGTGTCTTTTAAGCGTTTTTAGGTGTTTAAATAGTGTTTATGAGTGTTTGAGGTGTTTTTTTTACAGTTTTTATTATTAAGAAATATTTTAATTATTATTTTAAAATTAATATTAAATATTAAAACAAATAATTTGATTATTTAAAATCATTCCTGAATAATAAACATGCTTAATTTGTTTTTGAAGTCCTAAAAACAGGATAAAAACAGGCTTAAAATGTATTTGGCGCGTCAAAAAAGGCATAAAAACTTTCTAAATGAAATATTTTATTTTGTTTATTAAGTGTTTTTCGCTCGTTTTTTTGGCCCAAAAACGCTCACGTTTCAAACGCAAAAAAACAAAGCGAAAACGCCCAAAAAACAGCTACCAAACGCCGTTTAAACAGCGTTTAAACAGTGTTTTTTGCTTGTTTTTGTCCCCTCGGGTAATTATAAACTTTTTTTAATCTAATTTATTTTAATTTTTTTACTTATTTTTTTATTACTAATTGTTTGTTTAACTTTATTTTTATTTTAATCTGAAAGAGTATTAGGTTGTTGCAGTAAAAACAAATAAATCAATAAATTTTTTTTACATATCAAATATTAGAAAAAAAAGACGGAAAAATTTTATTATATGAATTTTTTAATTCGTATTCTTAAATTTACATTGCAAAAGAAAGTTTATGATTATTTTAGATTTCAACAATAAACTAAAAATTATTTTTATATGCAAATATTCAATTTTCCTTTTTTAATAACCCTGGAATTAATTATTATTTTTCGGATTTATGAACGGATAACTCATCAAGTACATGGAGCTCAATAAAATAAAAAATTTCGTTTAAATTTTTCCAATATAATTTGACTTTAAGTTGAAAGGCTGAAAAAAAGCTAGAATCAAAAATATTCTAACCAAAATTCCAGAAATTCAAAACTTAAGTGCTATCTGAATTTCTAATGACTTGAAAGTGGTAAACTAAGTCTTTTGAAATTCTAGGTTTCAATTTTTGTTGGAATCTAAAAAAATTGTAAAGTCTACAAAAATGAAGCAACGTAAGGTGAAATTTTAAAGCTTATTATAAAATAAACTAAAAATTTAGACTTTGATGGTTTATTAATCATTTTTAAAGTGATTGGTTTTAATATTTTGTAAAAATATTCAAAAATTATTAATAAAATCAAGATATTAAAAATTAAAATCAAATCACATGATTTTGAAACTTTACTTTAAAAAAAGTAAAACAAATTCATAAGTCTAAATCCATTGATATGAAAAAAGTGCTTATTTTTAGTTTTTTCAATAATTAAAATTGTCACGCCCCTTATTTAAAATAAAAATATACACTTAATTATGGAAAATTTTATGCTCTATAAATTTAAATGATTTTTAAAAGATTTGAAAATAATTCATTGAACGCCTGGATCTTAAATAAAATATTCAAATTTATTTAATCTCTTGAAAATTATAAATAACTAAGGTTTTTTTATTTATTTCTGTTGTTATTTACATCAATATTATAGATATTGTTAACAATAGAAAATTTTAGTTTTTGACTAAATTCGCAAGATTTGACAAATACTTAAAAATTAGTAGTCTGTGTATTTTCTTGTTGTCTATTTTGGTCCTTCCTGACCAAAAATAATGACTCATAAGAAGGCGGCGGCTCAAAATTTGTTTGTTTAGCTTCTATATTATCTTCACATATGGTATAAACGTCAGGCATTAATGTATTTACATGATTATTAGCTTCGTTTTCTAAAAATAAAAGAAATGAGCAAAAATTTTAAATAAGCTATTCAAACCATTGATTCCAACTCTTGCTCGATTTGTTGGGTTATTAAATTTGTTTCCAGCACAAATTAATATGCAACATACTGTTGCCACTATTGGAATGAATATTAATACGAATAAAAAAAGACTGTTTGTGGAATTATTTTGCACAAAATTTGAGCTTTGACATGTTGACTGCTCTAGCCTGTAAATATATGAGTTGCAGCAATATTTTGATGTGCATGTCCCACAACAATATGCATTACATTGTACAGAGAAGACAAACTGACCATAAGAATTATAATATGAGCTGCAAGTTTCCATCATCATTACATAAAAGCACAAAATTTAAACTTGTTAAGACTTTAAAAAGTCTAAAATATTTAATTTTTATGAATAAATAAAAGATAAAAAAAATGATAAATTTATCTCTTCAAATTAAATTAATTACGCTTATATTTTTAAATAAATTAAAAATTAAATAATTTGAATTACGAAAAGTAATGGGCTTGGAAAAGGCACAAGTTTATGACATATTTTCATGTGTAGCAAAACATTTTAAATCATAGCTAATAAGTAGTGTGCATAGTTTTGAATGCATGAAATTATGAAATTTTTGCAGACATAAAAAATTAATGTTGAGCTAAAATTTTTACTTTGAAAAAATGCTTATGCAATAAATTTTTTACTCAAAAAATATTTAAAAACCTATTTTAATAAATAATGTCAAGCCTTCATTTAAAACCTTATTATTTAATTAAAATATTTTTAGAAAGTTAAATTTTTGAATTTTGTTAGTATTTCTTATTAGGGAGTGAATTTCCGATCTTTCATGTTTAAGGTCGTCAGGCGTTTCAAAACCTTTGGGTAGATTACTTTGATTAGAAACTAACTGTTTCTTCTAAAATGAGTTTTTGTTTTGAAATGCGTGTTAAGAATTTTATGAATAGACTAAAGGCTATTCGCTCTCTCTCGAAATTTTGTGAAGAGTGAAAAAGAGTGAAAATTTTGTGGATAGTACAAATTGAAGCTTTTATTGGAGAATATGTGATGATTTAGAGGATCTTAATTAGATTTTTTTGTAGTCGGGCTTTGATTTTTTCAATTTCTACATTTAGTATAATGAAACAATAGTTGATAAGCGATCTAATCACAGATTTGTAAAGTAGAGTTATTCTCCAGCCTCTGCAAATTCTATAACTTGGTTTTTTGCATATTGAAGATTTAATTCAACCTCTTTTATTGAGTAAAATATAAGAATTCGTTTAAAAAAAAATTAGAAAAACAAATTTATTGAAAACAAAAAGCACATTTTTAGATAAATATCAATTTTTTATTATTTTTAAAAGAATATTGCGGTGTGATCTCACTATTTTTTAAATAAAAATTCTTTAAAAATAGTATATTTAAAAGATGAAGTAATTTCTGCTATTATTTTTATTAAATTAGAAGATAATTTTAATTATTTTTTGGAGATCATTTAAATAAGGTATCAAAAATAATTAAATTAAGTGATCAAAAATTTTGGAGACCATTTGAATAAATATAGAGATCGTTTAGATATATCTCTTTCCTTTTAAAATTTAATTAATTTTTGAAAATTTTCAAGCTGTTTTGTTTTTTTTTTTGATAGAATCTGAGTTTTTTAAAGTAATTTTGAAATTAAATTGTTACTTTAATTTCAAAATAAGGAATTATTATTATTTTAGATTTCGCAATCAAGACATCCTAAGCTCGGCATGATTATATATTAAAAATTCAGTTTTTTTTCTGAATTTTGAAATAATTATCGAAAATTTGGAATAAATGAAAGATAAAATGCCGTTGTCTAAAATGTAAAAAATAAATATAAATAAAAATTATCCCTAGAAAAGATTTTCAATTGTATGAATAATTACAGAGGAATACAAAAAAAAACTAAATGTAAAAAAATATATGTTTTCAAATTTAGAATGATTTATAAAAAAAAAGAGCTAAATTTTTTTTTTTTAATTTATTTGTAATCGAAAAATAAAATCTTCACTAAAACAAATCTAATAAAACCATCTAAAAGTATATCATATAATAAAGAATATAAATAACTAACAAACAAAATAAAACTATAAGATATAAAACAAAAAGAACAGTTAATCTTTTAAAGGTCAAAAAAAGGACAAACTGAGTCCAATAGTTAATCCGTTTGGGGTTTCTTTACAATAGGTTTGCGAAGCTTTGTCTATTGGAATATCGATTTTGAAGAACTGTTGATATCCATTTTGGGAAGATGTAATTTTTGGCATCAAAAACTTAAGTAATCTTTCTTTATCCTTCGAATTTAACTTATTTGAATCAATATTCAATTGATAATTACTATTTTCATTAAATGTTACCGAACCAACAGGATCTTTTGGTCCTAAAGTTCCAAGAGAACCAGAATTCACCTCATAATTAGCTGAAGCAAAGTCAGAAGCTACTATTCCTCCTTGATTACCAATTCCTTGGTGTGCTTGATATGATGAAGCTTTATCATTTACTGGACCTTTTTGAACAGCTGAAGAAGATGCTCCTCCAGAATTTACACCATATACAACATTTTGCCCAATATTACCAGAGCTTGAGCCAAATTCGTTTTGAGCATAGTTGGACCCTTTTACTCCTCCTTGATTTCCATAGGCTTGTTGTTGATATGATGCATCAATGGAGCCTGAAGCGTATGCATTATTTTGATTGTTATAACCTGAATTTATACCAATATTGACACCTGAATCTTTAACACCATTATTAGATTTTTTTACACCCCCTTGATTACCAAACGCTTGCTGTATTTGAAATGATGAGGCTTTATCATTTACTGGACCTTTTTGAACAGCTGAAGAAGATGCTCCTCCAGAATTTACACCATATACAACATTTTGCCCAATATTACCAGAGCTCGAGCCAAATTCGTTTTGAGCATAGTTGGACCCTTTTACTCCTCCTTGATTTCCATAGGCTTGTTGTTGATATGATGCATCAATGGAGCCTGAAGCGTATGCATTATTTTGATTGTTATAACCTGAATTTATACCAATATTGACACCTGAATCTTTAACACCATTATTAGATTTTTTTACACCCCCTTGATTACCAAACGCTTGCTGTATTTGAAATGATGAGGCTTTATCATTTACTGGACCTTTTTGAACAGCTGAAGAAGATGCTCCTCCAGAATTTACACCATATACAACATTTTGCCCAATATTACCAGAGCTCGAGCCAAATTCGTTTTGAGCATAGTTGGACCCTTTTACTCCTTCTTGATTTTCATAAACTTGTTGTTGTGCTTGATACCACGGTTCGCTTTCACTGGCTCCAGAATTTACGCCATATACAACATTTTGCCCAACATTTCCAGAGCTTGAGCCAAATTCGTTTTGAGCATAGTTGGACCCCTTTACTGGTTCTTGATAGTTATTAACAGGTAAAACTTGATTAGCTATTTGAGCATTTTGTTGGCTAGATCCACTATTTATGCCAGAGTTTAAATCATAACCACCATTTTGTTGAAAACTTCCAACAACTTGGTTAATGCCAACATCTAATTCATTTCCACTATATTGTGAACCTCCTCCTCCTTGATCATTTACTGGACTTTTTTGAACAACTGAAGCTGACGCTCCTTCATTGTTAATGCTATTTCCATTTATTTCTTCGAAATCTTGATTCGAGCCAGTAAATGCATTTGTTTCATCATACAATTCATTTTTGTCATAATTTGAATTTTCTGGTATTACTTGATTTGCATTTCCTTGATTCGTCTGGTAAGAGGATATTAAATCATTTAATTTACTTTTTTGTTCATATTCAAAATCAAAATTTTCTTTCTTATCATAATTTTCATTAATTAATTTTTCTTCTTCGTAATTATCACCAGTATTTGAATTTGTTATCTTATCAAAATCAATTAATTAAATTATCTCCAACCTAATAAATTTTATAATAAAATTTACTTGCTGATAATTCGTTGATTTTGTTGAATGTAACATAGGATTTTTTTTTGAATTTGAAATGGCACTTTTAATGTAGTCGATTGGATTTTCATATCCAGAAGAATTATCTAAACCATTATTTAGAACTTTATCTTGGAAATTTTTATTTGAAATCAATGATTCATAAATATTTTGTACTGAACTGTCATATCCGTTTTCCGAAGGAATCTTATTTGAAAAGGTGTTTTTAATTGTTTCAAAAACAGAATTTTGTTGCTGATAATTTGGCACATCAAAAGAAGAATGCTCTTTAACAATTGATTGCTCAACATTTTTATTATCTTTTCCTTTTAAATTTGGAATTCCATTTTCTTTTAAAAATGAATATCTTATCTCATCTATTTTATTCATTAGCTCAGGTGTTAGTTTTGAATAAGGATATGGAGGATTGGAAATTTTTTGATGTTCGGGTGCTTTAGGTATTTCAATCGGAACAGAGGTACCGAACTTTTGAGGATATTGGGAAATTTGATTTTGACTCGAACCAAAGTGATAATTTATCGAGCCTTTTTGAGGAATATAATTTGATTGAGAAATAAAACCGTTATTTTTAGCAGATCCATCTAATATGGAACCGTATGAAGAATCGGATTTATAAACAGTTGAATCTTTATTAAAAAAGCTATTTGTGACGAAATTGCCTGAGTTTGATTGAGAGTTAAAACTGTATTCATTTTGAGAATTTTTAGAACCAGTTGTGAATCCTTTATTAGCATATATTTGTTGATTTTGATATGAAGATGGCCTATCATTCAACTGGTTTGTTTCTCCAATAAAGCCAGAAGGAACAGATGTTGGATCATATCCATTTAATGACCCAAATTGTCCGACAGAACTAGAAAATTCATTGAAAATCATACCTAAATCATTTCCACTATATTGTGAACCTCCTGCTCCTCCTTGATATTCATTTCCTTGTTGTGCTTGATATGATGAAGCTTTATCATTTACTGGACCTTTTTGAACAGCTGAACCAGATACTCCTCCAGAATTTACACCATACATAGCATTTTGCCCAACATTTCCAGAGCTTGAGCCAAATTCGTTTTGAGCATAGTTGGACCCCTTTACTGGTTCTTGATAGTTATTAACAGGTAAAACTTGATTAGCTATTTGAGCATTTTGTTGGCTAGATCCACTATTTATGCCAGAGTTTAAATCATAACCACCATTTTGTTGAAAACCTCCAACAACTTGGTTAATGCCAACATCTAATTCATTTCCACTATATTGTGAACCTCCTGCTCCTCCTTGATATTCATTTCCTTGTTGTGCTTGATATGATGAAGCTTTATCATTTACTGGACCTTTTTGAACAGCTGAAGAAGATGCTCCTCCAGAATTTACACCATATACAACATTTTGCCCAATATTACCAGAGCTTGAGCCAAATTCGTTTTGAGCATAGTTGGACCCTTTTACTCCTCCTTGATTTCCATAGGCTTGTTGTTGATATGATGCATCAATGGAGCCTGAAGCGTATGCATTATTTTGATTGTTATAACCTGAATTTATACCAATATTGACACCTGAATCTTTAACACCATTATTAGATTTTTTTACACCCCCTTGATTACCAAACGCTTGCTGTATTTGAAATGATGAGGCTTTATCATTTACTGGACCTTTTTGAACAGCTGAAGAAGATGCTCCTCCAGAATTTACACCATATACAACATTTTGCCCAATATTACCAGAGCTCGAGCCAAATTCGTTTTGAGCATAGTTGGACCCTTTTACTCCTTCTTGATTTTCATAAACTTGTTGTTGTGCTTGATACCACGGTTCGCTTTCACTGGCTCCAGAATTTTTATTTGAATCTGTTTTTGATTCAATATTGTATTCACCATTTTGTTGAGTTTTATCTGATGCTGAATTATAATTTATATTTTCTAATTTGTCTTTTTGTATTTTATTATCTTTCACTGATCCGTATTTTACTCTATTTTCACTATCAACATAGCTCGAATCTTTCAATTGGTTATTATTTTGGCTTTTTGAATCGCTTAAATATCCAAAACTCACATCTTGATTTTTTAATTGGTTTTTTTGTTCTGTATCACTAGATACATCACCAGAGGTTACACTGGATTCTTCTTTATTATTTTGTGAATCAATTGCTGATTCTTGATTATTTAGAACATCTTCTTCTTTAAACTGTGAAACATTTGGTGGCACTTTTTGCAAATTATTTTCATAAGCAAATCCAAAATTAACACCATATTTTTGCCCACCATTTTTAGATGCACTAGCTGCTCCTTGATTTTTGTAGACTGGCTTAGTTTCTTGTAGAGGATTTCTATTTATTTTGCTATCCTTTTCATAGTTTTTTTCTTTTGCAACTTGCACTGAATTTCCTCTTTTATATTTTCCATAATTATTTGTACTATAATCCCAGTCACTTAAAAATTAAAATTTTTTTTCGTATGTTTTTTAAATAAATTATTTTATCTTACCATGTTACGATTTTATCATTCCATTTTGTTCCAGGAGCACATTTCATCAAATAAGGAATATTAGCTGTACATTCAATAAAATAATTTGGTGCAATAGTTTTATCAGCACTCGCATATTGTCTTCTATTTACGCAAGGATTATAGAAATTTTCTAAACATGTGAGACCATAAGTTCCATCATTGCATCTACAATATGTTTCTGTGATTATGTCATCTTCCCATATTGGTTCGGGATTTCCAGATAGACAATTGTTTGCTAGTTTTGCTTTAAGCATTTTTTTCATTTCATTCTTTTTCTTCAAATCTTTAATTTTTACGATATAGATTTATTTTTAATTGAAATATTCATTTTTACCCTTGATTCCTCGAACACTTAAAACAATATTTTCACTTTGAGTCAAATTGATAAATGCTATCAATATAAAAAAAAACAAAGGTATTCCAGATTTAAATACCTTTTTCTGACAATTAATTCATTTTAAATCATTTGATTATTCAAGTTCTTACCATCATGGTTTTGGCTTTTAAAAATTAAAAAAAATCAAAAATCCTTTAAAAATTTTTAAAGTGATAAGAAAAAACAAATTTTTTAGAAAAAGTAGTAAAACTGAATCTTTTTTTTTAGTAACATGAAAAGCTTTCAGTTAAAGCATGCATCGGGTTTGATTCAATTTATCCACTCAAATTATTCTTTAGCTTATTCATTTTTTATTTGAAAAAATTTAACTCTCTTTCAATAATATATTTTAGTCTTTCTCCTTTAATTTGGAAAAAACATTCTTATTTAAGAATTAATATTAATTTGCAATTCCAGGCTTAAAATCAGATAGATTTTTTATAGACTGTACATTTTTATTTTTGAATAGGCCGTATTCTTTCAAATACGAACACAATTTTTTTTATTTTTTGTAGTTTGGCAAGAGCTTAAGCGTTTATTCATTAATACTTAGTCATTTTAGATTGAAGTTTTCTATCTGAATTAATTTTATGTAACCACTTAATCGAATGGTCTCAAAACCACTATCAAAGTTTGATCATTTAGATCGAGGATTTGATTTATTTTTATATCAAATAAATATATTATAATAATGAAAAATAATTTCTTTGAGAAAATTTTCGAATTCAGTGGGTTTAGTATTAAAAACAACAAAATTTAAAATTTTAAACAAACTGATTCACTCATTTGATGCTAAGTTAGTATAATAGTCTTTAACTTCATTATTAAAAATTAGTTTAACTAAATTTTACTTTTTAATTTGATAGTAGTCAATAAATCATTATTTATAAATTAAGTAACCAAAAAACAAGTTAGTTTATGATTTAAAGTTATAAAAACTAATCAATTAAAAAATTTGGCTCTCTATCTATCTTCACAAATTAAAACTTAAACTCACGAATAATAAAAAACTCTTCCCAAAATTTTGTCAGACAAAACCTCGTCTCTTTTTCGATTTCTTCTCTATCTCTCCCTCTAGATTTCTTCCGAGTCCAAAATATTTTTGAAAAAAATTAACCACCTTGTATTAATCAGCCATATATTTATATTCATTTTTGCACTTTCTTTTCTTTCTTATTAGCAATGATAGCAATAAAAACTCATTTTATTAAATAGTTTATATTTGTATTAAAAACTTAATAAGCATTCGTTTAATTTAGCAAATTAACTAAATTGTGTTTTGCAGTGATTTGTAATAAAATGTTTTTGGTTTTGAGAGAAAAGTTTTTTAATTATTGGAGAAAATTTATTTCCTTTTTTTCAGTAAATTAAAAATTATCATCATAGGTTTTTAAGTTTTTAAATAGTTTTTGATTTTAAATTTTATTTTAAAATTTCTTTTCTAAGTGAAAATTCAATGTTAAGCATAATTCTTTTATGTCTGCATATTTCTGCACAATTTCAATGTATGAAGAATAATGCTAAGACCGGAGGGGTCTTTTGAACCCCTTTTGTAACTTCCTTTATTTGTTTTTTATTCAATAGATTTAATCATTATTTTATAATTTTAATTTCAATT
>PJRA01000216.1:2067956-2084482 GCA_016987375.1 Brachionus koreanus
TTAGTGGGAGAACGCGGATCAAAAATTCCCGAAGATTTTTTTGCTTCCGACTCTCCATTGCTCTCATTCATGTAACAAATAGGAGTTCTAAATTTTAAGAATTTTTAAAAAATTATTTGAAAAAAAAAGATAAATCTTCTATATACCTGACTATTCCATTTGAGGGAGACCTTGGGTCAAACTCAGCCTGTATTACTTTGTTATTGATTGGAGTAAAATCATTATTTAAATTTTTATATCTTTTTCCAAGTAGACTCGAGTTAGCATTGGATGTTTCCTCACTTGACGAATAGTCATCCACTTGTTGAGTCCATTCTTTGTTCATAATATTTCCCATCTTGGCCTTTCTATTTTTTATCTAAATAAGATTTCTGTAAAGTTTTCATTTTAGAAATAATACTAATTGCAAACTTTTTAAAGCCTGACAATAAAATTTCAAATAATAAATTAGAAAATTGGTAATTAATTTTATTGAAATTTAATTAATCCATCGATTTAACAAAAAAAAGAGAAATTATACAAATATTTTACATCATGTTAATTTTACATTAGGGTGTAATGGCTTCACCTTTGAATTTCTTGACAAACCAACTCTATACTGAGGTTGAGAGGCTTTGATTTCAATCCTACCTAAAGGACTCGGATTAAGATTAAGACTTGTGTTTAAATTTTTAAGCTCCGATTTCTTAGTTTCAATTGAACTTAAGCTTTTTCGAGAACTAGATAAATTTGGAACCGTTATTTTTGGTTCTTCTTTTGGTTCATCAAATTTTAAAGAAACAACAACTTTTTCACAAGTTTCTTTTTCTTTTTCATTATTTAATTTCACTTCTTTATTAGAGTCAATTTCATTCAAAACTGTTGAGTTTTCGTCTGACTTTTTGTTCTTTTTTTTTGAATTTGAATTTGGTGTTGGTTTTTTTTTTGGTGGTGTTCGTTTCTTAGGTTTAGATTTTTTAAAGTCATCATCCGACTCCTCAGCTTCAATGTCTTCTTCCTCACTTTCCATTTTTTTCGGTTTTTTCTGGTTATTTTTTTTCTTTAACTTTTCATCAGTTTCATCACTCTTTTTGTCACAAGATTCAATATGTGCTTTAACTTCAGTTTGTTCATGTTCGTTTACATTTTCATTTTTTTCTTTTTTGGCATTTTCTTCCTCGTTTGCAATCATTTCATTAATATCTGTTTTATTGGCGTTAGTTGAATTTTCTTTCAATGATAATTCTATAGCTTTTTTAATGTCATTGTCTAATGGATCAACTCTGGTTGACCTCCTTAGAAGAGTCAAAGTCTTAATCAAAACATTAGGTAAGAGATTACTACCTTTCTCGAATCTTTTTATCTGCAGATCCAGGATCAGTTCGGTTTTTTTTGTTTTTTTTATTTTTGAAATCTTTTTCAAAATCATCATCACTATTGTCCCCGTCTTCGAAATCGGAGTCCTTGTTTCTAAAAGTAAACAAAGTCAAAAATATTCATTAAATCAAGTTAAAAACGTAAACCTTTTGGAACCTTTGCTCATTTGTAAAGTTTAGAATTATAATAGAAAATTTGAGAATTTTCAAATTTTTGAACAAGTTTAAGAATTAAATTTAGAAAAATTTGTTAGTCACAGTTTTTTTTCGTTTTTTTTAATTTAATGATTGTATGCTAAAATTTTTAGAATGAATTATGTAGGTTTGTATTAAAATATAAATAAAGTTAAATGAATCTGTGACGATTTTAAGTGGTCATTCAATGATGAGTTCTATTTTTGGACACTATGTTATGATAATTCAGACAAAATTTTTTCCAATATTCTCAAACAAATTAACCAAATAGTTTTCTAAGTGGTCTTAAAAACAATTCTTGCAATTTTAGAAATTTTGTAGATATTTTCAATATCTGAATATAGAATTAAAAATTTAGAAAAGATTAGTATTAGTTTTTACTTGAAATTTTGTTAGCCCTAACACTTCTAGTCAAAGATAGAATGGCCTTTCTAGATTTTTCATCATATAAAAAATAAAACTTTTTAGTAAGATTGCCTTTTTAGTTTAAAAAAAAATTAAATGAAATTAAATTTTTTTCAACTATATTAAAATTAAATAAAATTTATTCTATTGAACAAAAAATAACAGTATTAATTTTTTTTTTAATAAACTCTTCATTTATTGTTACAGTATTTTACTAATGCGATATGAATAAAAAATGACCTAGCTTGGAATATACATTTCAATTTTATAATTTAATCAAGGTTAGTATTCTCAAGTTGCGAAATTTCTGAGAATTCGCACTTTGTCATTGATAATGAGTCCTATTTCGCTTTTTCGCTTAGCATCACAGAGATTAAAAGTTCACTTTCTTCTATTTACATATCTCAATGTCCTCCATATGTTAGATATTAGTAAAAAAAATTAAAAATCCTTGTGTGGATAGCAGGGTCTCCTAAAGACTAAGGAAAATTAGGTTTAAAATTAACAAACATGTTTACTTAAATGAACGCATCAGAAATTCTTATTGCCAAATTTAGATTTAAGTATATGTCCAAGCCATCGCAATATTTTGTTCTTAATGCATTGACTCATTGGCTCTAAATTAGTTCTTTTGTATAGTTCAGCATTTGACAGTGTCTCAGGCCAGTTTACCCCCAGACATTCACAGACTTCCAATATGGAAGGTGTTCAGACTTCTTTTATCAGATTCACACATTCTTCAACATTCACTGCCGTACATCAGTGTTGCTTTTACTACAGAATTTTACAGTTTGAGTTTTGTTTCCTTGCTGTCAAAGGCTTTTTTTTTTAATTATTTTGGACATATATTTAGAATGAAAGAAAAAAGAATACCAAATAAAGTCCTTCAATGGACACCACAAGGTCGACGTAAGGTAGGAAGACCAGCATTAACATGGAGGTCAATAATCGTGAAAGAGCTCACCGAAATGGGAATGACATGGGGAGTAGCAAGAGTAAAAGCGAAAGATCGACATGAGTGGAAATTAAAAGTAATGACCCTATGGTCCACAAGGAGTGAATAAGCAAAAAAAAATTTAGATTTAGCACCAATTTTTGAATTATTGAGCTGATCGCATGCACGAATACCAGCATTTATCAAGGACTTTTGGAGAATTCTGGAAGTAGATAGAAAATAAGAAAATTTTGTATGAAAATATGGATCAACTCGTTAAATCTTTTTGAATTTAAAAAAAATTTGATATTGAGGGAGTTAATTTTTTTATTCATGTCATAAGTTCAAAATTTTAAGACCATTATTTCCGACCATGTGGCCTACTCAAGTCAAAAATTCTTCGATTTATAAAAAAGAAACCAATAAGAGAAATAAATTTTACTAAACAATAATAAGAAATGATACTTCTTGAAATATATTTATATTAAAATAGTAAATGGTGGACCGCCAAAAATGATGTTGGTCGTTTTGATGATCGTGTACAAAAATAAAATTAAAATATATTTCAAAAATGAAAATTTGATAGATAAAATAATTAAGTATTGTAGTAAATTTAGAAAAAATAATTCTAAATCCTAAAGCCGCAACTAACAGCATTTTTTTTTTAGATAATCTCTTTTAATAAAAAAATGATTTTTAAAATTTTTTAATTTTTTTGATAGAAAATTGTGTTAATAAAACTCTAGTACTTCTTTATGAAGATATTTTTATTAGAATTAAACAAAAATTAGCTTCAAACTTTATTTACACATTAGCTTCAAACATATTTAAAAAGTGCTTGATCGCCATTCTTGGAAAGGTCGATTCATAGACAGAAAAAATAATAAATAATTAATAGAAAAAAAATTTAATTTTCTCACATCCATTATTGAATATTTTACTTATCTCTTAAATTACAAATAACAAAATTTTCACAAACATATCCAGCATTTTTAAAATCACTTTCCAAATTTAGCCTTGGATACTTGGTCTTGTGAATTACTACCATGTTGACATTCTCTTTGTTTTCCATATATTTTTCCAAATTGGAGATAATATCTGGATTTTTTAAATTTAGTTCATCTAGTTCAAGGACCATATCACCTATTTGCAGGCACGACTCTGCTGGTGAATCTGAAAAAATCTCACTGACAAAAAGCATGTCTTGATTTCCGCATTTTGACTTAGACAAGCTAAATCCGAAGCCAACTTCTGGCCATTTTGGCAAAGTAATGCTTCTCATCAAACCATGTAAATGAGTTTCAGAATCAAAGCTCTGCAGATAAAATGAGTCCAGCTCTTCAGGATTCAAATTTTTGTCCATATTTTTGTTGTAAGAATAGCTTTCGTATTCATATTCTAGTATTCCATCCGAATCACTGATTATTTTTGCATGCTTGAAAATTTTTGACTTCTTCGAGTCCGTTTGGGGCGGATAATGGCCTGGCTCGAATATATAATCAAATGGCTCGCTGATAAAATACTCGTCCTTATTTCCATTTAATTCAATCGTCTCCTCTTCATTAATCTCGGTTATTACTAACTCGTTTATCAATTCAGAATTCGATAGTTCCATTTTGGCAAGTAAATAATATTTTATCTACTGTAAATTTTAAAAATAAAATTTTAAAACAAGCTTTTTTTTGTATATTTTTAGAAATAATTTATGCTGAAATTTTTAAGATTAAATTAACTGAAATGTATGAATAGCTAAGTTTCGGCAATCATCTGTGTTAAAAACAAGAATATTTGAATTTTAATATGACTAATCACGTTTTTATTTTGTGATGAAAAAAAATTGCTTTTAGTTCTGTTTTTTGCTCATTATACTATGAGCTTGCAGATACCAAAAATTTTGAGATTTATGCCTAACTAAAAAACATTTTGGTATCAATCAATATTCTTTATTAAAAAAAACTTTTTTTTTTAACATAAAAAAAATTATTTGAAAAAATAAATCCAAGCAAGATAGTTACCTCTGGTTAAGAATAGATAATTTTATCAAAGTATAATTCTAAAAAATAAAATAGATTAGGTGAAACAAAGAAATTATTTTTTTATTAATAAAATAGCTTTTACATGGGAAATTTTATTTTTTTTTCATCTTGAAAAGCAAAATAAATTTTAATATTTAATACAGACTAATTTTCTGCTTGTTTAAAATTGTTTAAAATATGATTAAATCTTTCTAAAAACAAAATCCGATCTTCACACCCATTTAAAAAAAAAAAATATTTGGAAAACTTAAAGCATTAGTTAAATGTAACATTTTATTTTATTTAAAAACAAATAAAGCTATCTCATTCATTTTTAACATGATTCAATTAATAAATAAAACAATTACCTAGCATTAACAAACTTATTTTTTAATAAAAATGTTTATAAAATCTTATACATTTGTTAAGATTTTTATAAAATTATTTTAAAATAAACACTTTATTCATGTATCTAATTAAAAAAAAAACGAAATAAAAATTAATTATCAACAAAAAATGTCAAATAAAGCAAACTTATTTTTCTAAAATTGGAATCGAGCTCTTGTGATTATTCTAATTATCTAATCTTGAGTTCATTTAAGACAAAGCTAAACAATTTTATTATATTTCATAATAAATTTAGTCAGTTTTTTTTTAATTCTAAAATGGGTCATGCACTAGCAATTTTCGGAATTGTGTCGAGTCTCTTACTTGTTACAGTAGGCTTGTTGGCAATTATTTTTGCTGACAAATTCATGCATGCTTTTATTGCTTCGGTAATTAACTAATCTTTTAAAAATAAAAATGATATTTTTGTTAGAATATACATTTAGATCCTAATAGCGATCTTTACAAACAGTGGCTGAAACCACCAATTGATGTTTATCTAAGCATTTATGTTTTTAACCTGAAGAATCCTATTGAATTCCAGAATGGAGCAAAACCACTCTTTGAAGAAATTGGGCCTTTTGTATTTAGAGAATATGTAATTAAGGATGACATCGTTAACAACATGAACTACACCATATCATACAAAGAAAAAAAGCAATATTATTTTTTGCAAGATAAGTCTCCCTATGAGTTTGATTACCCTATTACCACTTTGAATATGGGACCAATAACTGTTATCAATGGTGTGAAGTATGCCACTAATTTGGTGCATGATGGTATAAATTTGGCTTTACAGCTTACGGGTGATACTCTTTTAGTTGATAAAATGCCTGCAAAAGACTTACTTTTTGGATACAAAGACAAATTTTTGGTCCAATTGAAAAAAATTTTGCCAAATCTGGTTCCAACAGATACAGTGGGACTTTTTATTCAAGTATTATCTTTTATCGAATTTTTTTGTTGGAAATTTTTTTTTCTAAACAGAAAAATGATACTTATGATGGGTTGTATACAATTTATACTGGAGTTGATGATTTTAATAAAGTAGGAATAGTTGAACGTTTTAACAATCAAAAGTAATGAATATTTTTAATTAGTATTTTGAATTTTGGACTAAAAAAACTAAGAAAAATGACATATTGATATAAATTTAATGAACATGCTCAAAAATATTTTTTTTTTATTTAAAAAATTAATGCAGAGGAATATTTTCAAGTGTAGCATAACATGTTAAACCAAAGCCAAGTATTGTGCATATTTCTGCATTCAGAATTTTTTTGCAGAAATTAGAAGAAATAAAAAAATATGTTTTAAAATTGAATGTTTACTTTGAAAATGTGCTTCTGCAATAAAATTTTTCTTAGAAAATATTTAAAAAACCTTTTTTTAATTATAATTTTTGAGCATGATCATTGATCACAAACTTCAATTTGCCGAAACTTTTAGATGATTAAGACTTTAAGTTAGCTTTTTATATTTTGTAAATCAAGCTCTAAAGCTTAACAAAAAAGCTTTAAATTAAAATTTCTATTTTTTGGATTTTTTGTTCAAAAATTCTAAATGTCTTTTGATCTAACATAAATTATTGATCATTTTTTTTAAGCAAAGTAGATATTTGGACATCAAAAATAGCTAATATGATAAATGGAACAGGTAATATAAAAAAATATAGCTATTCAGCAAAAATAGTAATTTAAAAATGTTGTAAGATGGAACAATTCTTCCTCCTTTTTTAAATGAGAGTAGCATAATATACATTTTCGAATCAGATTTGTGTAGGTAAACAAGATTCTTAAATTGTTTAAAAAATTTAGTCTAAAACTTAAATCAAAGATCACTTTATGCAAAATATAACAAAACAATGAAAATCATTGATGGAATTAAAGTTTTAGGCTTTGCTCCGGATGAATATTTTTATGAAAATTACACTATTAATCCAGACAATGCAGGATTTTGCACTCCAGCAGAAAACTGTCTACCAAAAGGTCTACTGAACCTCACCCAATGTGTTGGAGGTATTAAATAAAATTTTAACTTCAATTTAAAATTTTTAAAAGTTAACTAATCTAAGGAGTTCCAATAATCATGTCGTGTCCTCATTTTCTTTATTCAGAAAAGAAATTTGTAGAAGAAGTAGAGGGTCTAATGCCTAATTTCACAGATCATGCGACAATGATCTTTGCAGAGCCGACTACTGGAGTTCTAATGAAAGCTAACAAGCGAATTCAGTTTAATACTCAACTATACAAGGACCCAAGAATAAAGTAAATCATTCAATTTAAATAATTTAAATAATTAACAAAATTTGCTTCTAGAATGACAAAAAATCTACCAGAGATTTTATATCCACTTTTTTGGGTAGATGAACACTTCGAAATTGATAAAAAGAATGCAGATTTGTATTACTATCAAGTAAAGCTTCCACTGTTAGGTGTAACTATCGGAAAGTATGCAATATTTGCTATTGGCTTTGTTCTTCTAATATTATCATGTTGTTATACATACAATCTGTCCAAAAAAAATGATAATTCCGATACGCTTAACATTCAGCATTCTAGTAAAGATGAAATTGATGAACAAACTCCACTAATTATTTAAAACTTAATTATATTCAGTTTTTTAATAAATATTTAATTTAATTATTGATTTGCAAATGAAAAAGTTTTTTAGTTCTAATTATAAATTTCAAGTCCTTATCTAATTACTTTTTTTTAAGTTAAAATTTCCAAAAATCAATATTTTTTAAAAGATCATATTATCTTGATGGATCTCGAGTGAAATTTATATCCGAGAATCTGAATATGAAAATTTATTTTTGATTAGTTTCGCAACAAAAAGTTTACTAAACTAGTCTATTCGATTCATTAGTTCAAGAATGAACAATATTGAAATACTTCTTTTAATTTATGGTCTTAGTGCCACTTTAACTATAATTTTAATAGCCGGATTCAAATGGTTTGGCATTAAATATTTGTTTTTTTGTAGAAATAAAAATAAAGTATTTAAAATCATTTATTTTTGCTATCTATTTGAATTTTTTTAAAGGATGAACATGAAGAAATAGGTCTTTCTTTACCACCCTCAAAAATTTGCTCAATTAATACCATAGAAAATACAGCATTTACAAATAGTAATTTTTTAATTGGAATTAATTAAATTTTTCATTAAATAATTTCTAGTAATAACAATTAAATTAAGTATTGAAATATTAAACCGTTCTTTTTTCAATTATTTAATATTTTAGAATTTTTATTGAAGTATTTTGAATTTATTTAGTTATAGTTGATCCTATTCAATCATAGTCAATAATGGAAATTTGCTTGACTGACTAACACACAAACCACTCGGCTTTACGGGCTAACTATTATTAAAAAAAATGTAATAATTAACAAAATTTAAATAATTAGTATTTAATAATATATTAATAGGAATGTTAAATCATTAAGAGAAACTTCGACCAATTATTAAGTTTAAATGCTTTTAGCTCTTTCTTGATTCTTCTACTTTAAAATATTTAAGTTTTATGGTTAGGAGTTTAGCCATAAAGGGGTAAAGTCTACTATAGTAATATCGGAACTCCGTTAGTTTTCCTGCTTTGTCATTTTAGTTAAGCTAAACTTGACCGTAGAATATTAACTATTATCATTATTATTATTATTTAATTTATCCTACAATGTCAATTAATTTTAAATATTATGACGGTCTATTAATAAATAATTTTAATCTTTGAAAGATAAGAAGTTTATTTTCTAATTTTGACTTAGCTTTCTTTGATTGTATAATTTTCAGTTCAATTTTTTTTTTACTTCAGTCAAAATTTTTTTAAAGAAAATTGTTCAATAAGCCGATTGCTCTTGAAATAAATAATTACTTTTTAAATACACTTGATTGTTGATTTTGCATTTCTAATCAAAATTTTAAAGCATATTGTAAGAGATTAGAACCTCCACCTCAGCTTCAGTCTCATCTCAGAATGTTACAAATTTGATGGCATCACTGTTCTTAACAAAATAGCTTCTTCACACCAAATGTTTACAGAATTAGCTCAATTTGAATGGCGCATTTTGAAAAATCCAGGTCTTTTTAATCAAATTCCTATTTTTAATATTCATTTGATTCATTTTTTTAAATAATTTTTTTAGAATATCCTCTTATATTTTGTCTATTTTTCTGTAAATATAATCCCAAAATTTGTGTGGAATTTTAATGTGAATTTTTAAATTCTATTTTGAAATGTAGGTAATGTGGTATATTAGCGGGAAATTACATTATACTAAAAATAATAATAGGTAATTTCTTTATTTCATTAAGTTAGATTCTAAATTTAAAAAAAATTATTTAACTAAAATTTAAGAATCTTAAACAAAAGTTAAATATTTAGGAATTTTTTTGTGATAGCAAATAATTATAATTAAAAGATTGAATGAAGAGCATATATATTAAAAGATTAAACAAAATACTATCAACAAATTACTTTTAAAAACCTCAATATTAAAATATATTGAAACATTTTTTCAAGTATCCAATTATGAAAATGGAGAAAAATGCGATAACTATTTGATGAAGCTCGCAAGCACATCTGAAGATGATGAGGCTGAAAATAGTGATCAAAACCATGTCTTTTCTATTGACAATGATTATTGGAATACAGAAATTCAAATGGAAATAAATTTTGATAAGTATTTTACTATTCATAAAAAAAAATAGGTTTAATTAATTTGATTGATTTTCTCATAGATTTAAAAATACACTGTTTGTTAAAGTTGTGAAAGCTTCGAACATGTATCAAAATTTTTGTAATCTTATTAAAAAAAAAAGGATTCTAAGCCAAGAAATGTCAGTTAAAGACTTGTCAGTCGATTTTTATCAAATTTATTTTTTAATAGAAATAAATGGCGGCAGAAAATTAAAATCTCTAGTAAAATTCAAAATGATAAAAAAATTAACAAATTAATTTTATTTTTAAAAGGTAAAAGATTTTGAAAATGAACCAATTTTTAACCAAAATTTTTACTTTCAAATAGAAAATAATTTAGCATCTTCACAAATAAACATTATCTTTTTTCTATTGAATTCACTAAATTCTACTGAATCACCTTATTTACAAGCTACTATTCCAGTTGAGAATGTTCCAAACATTCAAATCAATAATTTTCCGCTCTTTAATTTTGATTCTGTATTTATTTTTAATTAGCACTAATTAATTTTTTAAAGTTAACCAAGTTGAAAGGTGAATTATTGGTGAGTTTTTGCTTTTTACCTACATAAGAAAGATTAAAAGTCACCGTAGTCAAGGCTAGAGACCTTAGATTGAAAAACCAAATTTTTGGAGGTAATTCAATATTCGTTGTTTCATTCATTTTTTTCCAATTCATTCATTCGAATCCTAGATTTGTTTGTAAAACTAACTATAATTAAAAATAATCCGAAAAAATCTGAATCATTTAAAACAGAAACAGTGTCAAAAAATTCAAATCCAGTATTCAATGAAACATGTGTTTTCCATTTATCGACCAAGCAGTTCAATCAAACTAAATTAAAATTTGTAATCTATGAACAAATTTCTGATCGTAATGAGGAGATCGGCTCTTTTATTATCGGAGCCGATGTTAGTAGTTCATTAAATTTTCATTGGAATCAGATTCTGAAAAAAATTGGTAGAAGCGTAATTTTGAAAAAGTTTTTAAATTAAGAAAATTAAATTTTAAATTCAAGGTAATACTATGGCATCCAGTTTTTAAATGATTAACAGCAATTTATATTTTTATTTCAATAAATCAAATTAATGGTTTTTATTTGTAACCTAGTAAATAAAGAAACAAATAACAATATTGGAACATTATAAATTTTTATTAAATTTAGTAAATTTAATAAGCTAGTTTTAAATAAATAAAATTTATATTTTTTGAATTATTTAATCAAAAAAATTATTTACTAACTATTTTACTTAAATAAAATAAAATGATAAAAATATTCACTTTTCTCTAAGAATCTAAAATATTTTATTTTCAAATGAAAATATTGCGGAAATTTTTCTATCATCATTGAAACTAATGAATTATAACTGAAATTTTAATAAATTGTCATATTTAATCAGATTAGTGTCTTAAGTGCTTAATTATCTATGAAAATTGTTCAAATGAAATTTGTTCTTATTTTAAATTTAATATTTCAAATAGAACTTGAACAAATTGAAAACATTTCATCTTTTGCATGAAAAAAAAAATTTTTTCTAATTATTTGGCATCTAAAGGTATTAATTTAAATTTCTAAAAATATAAAATTAAATTTTCCAAATTGGAACAATTATTGTTAAATCAAAAATAAATTCTATTTACTTTTATTTCTCAACAATCACTTTCAGAACAATCAAAATATTTTTATTTATTTATTTTGTCGTCAAAAAATTTTTTACATTTTTGCCAAGAATTAAATTTTTTTAAATAATTTTTTAATCAAAAAGTAAATGAAAAGTCTATTTTATTTAAATAGTCTATTTTTTTAAATATTCATCTAAAAATAATGGAAAAAATTAATTTGCATCTTCATTTTCTAAAGCTAAATTGGTTTGGATTACCTAACCCTAAGCCTAATTAGGTATACCTAATTGCTTAAAAAAGCATTCAAAACCATTAGACGACAATAATTTCATGATAAAAGTGTCGCGAATTAATGTGATTTTTTGCAAATTTAGACGATCAATCTAGAATTTTAATTTTAATGTTTATTCCCGGATGTGACTTTGCCAAACAATCAATATATTCGGGCTTCTCAAACTATCTGCCAGCATTTTTATAATAAATTATGTCTTTGTGTTGTCACAAAATAAATATAATTCGGTGTAAGTTAACTTTCAGCATTGGCTTTTTAGAATTTTTGATCAAACTAAGAGTTTCTATTTTTGAGTGCTCGTTTTTCACCAAGTCGCATGTTAGTATTTTCAACAAATATCGATTTATTGCGATATTATAATTATGGATTTTTATTTGCCTTTATTTTGAGTGAATTAAATAATTATTTATAATGTTTATGTCATTTTTTTAATTTTTTTTGGTACAACTATAAATCTTTGTCAAATATTGTGCGCTTTTAATTCAAAATCTATGCTTGAATTGACTAAAATTTGAGCCAAGATTTACGACATAAAATATTATTATGAGTTATTTTATTTTAGGATTAATTATCAAAACGATGTACGAACCAAGTTAGAAATTCTCAATAAATTTTAAAATTATGTATTTCTAAGAAACATTATTTTTATTGAAAAGAAAAATTCAGTTCCGTTAAAGAACAAGAAAGTTACTTTAATTTATAAAATCTTCTCAGTCGAAACATTGATATTCATAGTAAGGATTACTCCATTCAGATGATTTGATGACACATACTAGGTCTCAAAAAAATAATTTCAAGTTTATGTAGTATTTAACAATTTAATTTTGATTTGAAAAAAATTTCCTTTTAAGCATTAGCTAAATCTTTATTCAGGTCTAGCTAAAAGCTCGATTTTTTTAATCGTTTATTATTCATTTAGATGAAATAAAAATTAAAAAGGATATCTTAGAAGAAATTAAATAAAAATTTTGCTGTTTTTTTTTTTTCAAAAATACACATTGAAAAAAATTAAATTTTTTTAAATTTTGAAAATTTTCTAAAAATTATTAAAACTACAGAGTCATTGAGGCAAATTTTGAATTTTATCAGACTGGAAAGCTATTATTTTTAGCTGTTTAAAAAAACTATCCTAAGGTATTTGTCGCTGATAAATAATTAATCAAACCAAATTTATAACGAATTTATTTTTTAAGTCTTAAAAGTCATTTTTTTTAATGGTTGCTGTTAATTAAAATTCTTTTTGATTAATAATTTATAAATCTCACGAGAAAGCTTTCATATCGATATTTTATTCTTTTCATTCCTTTTTAATTTTGCTAAAAATTTAACTTCAAATTTCAAGGCTTAATTAGAATTTTATTTAAAGGGAAAATTTCATATATTAACCCAGTAAATTCAACAAATTAGGTCGGCTTTTTTTTACTATTTTATGATTTAAATGGCTTTTATTTTGCCTAGTTAATAATAAAAAATAGGTCTGAAATTTTAGACTAAGATATTAAAACTTAAATTTCCACCGATTACTTAGATATAAATTTTATTAGATACTAATTACTGCATGGAAATATTTTGCACTAAAATTGGCCCAGAAAAGACTAATTCATAGCTTATCTGAAATTAATTCAATTTAGAAAATTGTTAATTGAAATACGAACTAAATATTTAGACAAAAAATATGCAAAATATTCCATTTGGCGACATGTTTATTCATTTTATTTTAATCAAATTATTTAGGTATTGATAGCTGAGCAAATGTTTTATTTAAAAAATGAATGCAAAGATGTATCTTTGGCTGTTAGAATTTCAACAAAAATTAATATTCTTATATCTGTTTTATTTAAGCCTTGAAGAGCATATTAAATAATTTTTTTTAAAGTTCGTTTTTAAAATAAAATAAAAGTTACTATCACCAATCTAATATGATTAATTCAAATTTTAAATTTTTTCCTAAAAATTAGTAATTGGTAATTATCTTAAAATAAGCATTTTATTATTATTCTAATCTTAATATTAAACTTGTCTGTTTGTTTTATTATTATGTTGAAAATCTGATAAGACGATTAAGTATTAAATTAGAAATCTTTGGATCAATGTTGTCAAAATTTTAGAATTGTTCATGATTTGTTTTGTGTTTTAAAAAGCATTGGATTGTTGAAAATAATATTAGGATTAAATAAAGAGTTTATCAAGCTCATTATGGTAAACTTGTAAATGAGTAAAAAATAAAAGATAATACTTTTCTATTTTGTTTAAGTATCTTAGACAATATTTTAAATGTTCTAATTTATCATTTAACAACTATTTTAAATAAGCTGAATAAAGATCTTTAAATTGTTTCAGGTTATTAAAATTTTATAGAAGCTTATTAATTTTAAAATTAATTTGAACATTTTTTTTTAGAAATTTTTTAGTTACGTAATCATATTTTTCTACCTATTTACATTTCCTTATTTTGTCATTTAAGTTTCCGTTAAATTTAATAAAAAAAAAAAACAAAAATTAATGGCAGCAGATAGAGAAAATGAACAAAAATATTAAAATTTTTGCTTTAAAAACAAAAAGTTATTTGAAATCTAGAATTTCAATCTAGAGAAAAATGAGCATAATTTTAGCTTTATTTGAGAAACAAAATCGAAAAATAGTCAAAAGAGAATCATTGATTTCACTATTGTTGTTGTTTTTTTTTAAATTATGAAATTGCTTGCAACTATAAGATAAGATGAAATTCTGGAACCAAAATTTTTTTCAGTAATTTAGCATAAATACGATCATGATCTATTGACAAAACTTAGAAATCCTATTAAATGAGTGATGAAAAATAGATAATAATGGTTTAGAAGAAATTAGCAAAAAAATTGATTTATTATAATTATTTGATAAAATATTTTATTTCAATTGATTTCACTTTCAATAACTTTTTTCTTTTAAGCAATTTTTTTTTGAATCCAATATTTAGCTATAAGAATAATAAAACATAATAAAATCTTAAGATTGTGCCGCCAGGCTTCTTCAGACGAATCATTTATTTATAGTTTTAGATAAATCTAGTCATTTTAAATTGAAAAAAAAGAGCATAATTTTATTTCACAAGTTAAAAAAACTGAATTTAACAACACCTTTTTCTTTGAGATTATTCATTTAAATGCGGAGGTAGCTTTAATTCATTTCTTCAATTAATATCCGAAAATAATTGCTGAGCTATTCAATTTATTAGAACATTTTGTATACATTTTTAATAATAGAGTTTTTAAGGAAGAAAAAGGGAGATCAAAAAACAGGAAATTTTTTATACCAAATTAATTAATATCTTTTACTAAGAGCATACCATCTAATTAAATAGAAATGATGTTGAATTTTTGAAAAATGGTTGATATTTCGGGTGCATAGAATGTTGAATTCAAACAGCTATTCTTGATTGAATGACAAACATTGGGAATTATTCCCTATTTCTTAACTAAAAAAATTAAGACCATCGAACTTCTCCCCACGGTACTTAGAACAAATGCATCAAGTTTATTAAGGCACTGTTTCTATTGATAATCTTATAAACAAATTTATGTTAGAAAAAAAATCAATAAAATTTAAAACACTGCTTCCTCTTAAAAGCTATGTCTTTGTTAAATTTTTATTTTTTCTCAGCTAAAAAACTTTTATCTATTCTCTTAGTCTCAATCGCAAAAAAATATTTACCTTAATTAAATAAAAATGTATTTTGACATTTTAGCTTAGAATTATGTGTTAGTTTGTTATGATGTTTTTAATTTAAAAATAATAATAATAATAAATTAATTATTTGTTTTTCGTGTTAACGGAATTCGACTTAAAAGCAAAAGAAACTAAACGAATCTAAACGAAAACCAATACCAACAAAATATGGAACAAGCAGCTTTATTATTAAGAAGATTGCGTCAAGTAACTCGCAAAGAGGAAATGCCTGACGAAGATGAATATTATACAGAGAAGATCATTGTTGGTACAAAATTAGTTCCAATTGAGACTACTAGTATACCAGAAGCATTAAAGACAACTACTTTGTCCACATTTGAAAAGGGTCAGCAAAAAATTGAATATGTGAAAGATGGGATAAACGAAGTTTCCAAAAAAATGAAAAGTATGCTTTTTCTTTTAACAGTTTAAACAAAACTAATTTGAATAATTCAAGTTCCACCTTGGGCCACTATGTTAATAATCTTGATGATTTTTATAATCATTATTTGTATTATTTATTTATTTTTTCGTAAAATGTGTCGTAAACTGTTCAGCAAAGGCGATAAAGTGACCGGTCTAAAAGGCTCTGTTGATTTGAAGGCCATGCCTTTACTAGGTAATTCGTTCAAAGAAAAAGTTCAACCTGATGTTGAACAGCTTACGACAAACATGGAAGAAAACGACGATGCTGAATCTAAAAAGTCCGATATTGTGAATTTGGGAAAATTTGAATTTTCGCTCGACTACGATTTCCAAAAGCAGGAACTAACTGTCGGCGTTTTGCAAGCTCAGGAGCTACCCGCTATGGATATGGGCGGAACTTCTGATCCTTATGTCAAGGTCTACATAATGCCGGACAAGAAGAAAAAATTTGAGACCAAAGTTCATCGAAAAACACTCAATCCAGTTTTT